>JAODAL010027645.1:0-54586 GCA_025379985.1 Phyllomedusa bahiana | reverse complement strand
GTTTTTAGGAATTTTAGAATTCGCCTCCTGATTTATTATTATTCTGTTACATCTTTTTATCTTTTTTTTATTTTTTTTACATAATCCCATGGTCAGAAATAATCTTCCCTCTTTAAATAAATATAGAGGTTGTGGAAAAATAAATGAGAGGGGGACAGCAAATCAACTTAATAATACCATTGGTTTTTTCCAGTTTGCACTGAATACACAGAAAAAAAACGCAGACAAATTGTGCCTCACACACTTGGAAAGTTCCATTGGTGATATTCAGTGATCTGCATTTGTGCCATTAAGAATCCCCCAATGTTTTATCAAAAAAAAACCCTTTGTGATTGCCGGCAGTCCGTTGGACCTCAAATTACCCTGTACGATTGGCGTAAATCAGGCTTTTCACAGCATTTTTGCCTGATGGAGCCCTGAGGGAAAGTCTACTGTTTACAATTAGCCTTGGGTGAAATCTAGAGAATCCCAGGGCTGTTCTTGAGGTAATAGTAAGGGCCTGCTGTCAGGGGCGGCACGGATTTGTGTTATTTACCCAACAGCTCAGGGCACTGCTGTCATACAGACACCACGTGTACTTATGTATTAGCATAACAGGTGTATACCAGGAGGTTGCTTCTGATATAGATACATTTTATAATGTGTTTTAAAGTAAAAATGCATGAATGGATTATCCCATCCCTCCATATGGGATTATCAAATTAGACAGCTAAAAAAGTTTGAAAAGATTAAAATTTTAAAATAATAAAAAATTATCACTAATATGTAATATAAAAAAATGAGTGCACAGGACAGAAAAACATCTATACAGGATTATCAGTTTTCACCATGAACCGTAAATAAAAAGGTTAGTTAGTGGAAAATGTTGAATGGTTTGCTAAAATCCAGAATAAAAAAACAAAAAAAGCCAGAAAAAAAAACCTTTTTTTGTATTCTCATTGGGATGTTTTTTTAACAATTAGAAAATTCATTAGGCAGGTATTCATATTGTTCTTTTCTTTTTTATTTATCCTACCAAATCTCACTTGCAAAAACCCCCAATAACTCCCTTACAAATAATTCTCCATAATAAAACAATGCACTCAGGGCAAAGCTGTGCTGGCACTGAAATAAATTCAGCAATAATTTTGACCTATTGAAAGCAAAGGAGAGGCCAAATTATGAAAAACGTAAGTGGTGATTAGGTCTTTTCAGGCATGGGTGCTTAAATGGATGAGCTGACTGCCGCTCCTGGACATGAGATGGGTGAAACAGTCATTGGCCAGTCCTTTCTTTAAGGGAGCCTACCCATAGGGCCGCGGCTCTCTTGCTTGTAGTCATTTTCCTTCTCAAGGAGCTGAGTTTGCCCATCTGCTGTCGTTCTTATGAAAATCCCTAACTGTCTGGCCGTCCACTTTTTTCCTGTTTATTCTGTCCAGTTTTCATGCACCCGTCGGCTATAGGAAGATGATTTGCAGCCGTCCCGACGGGTGGCTGGAATAGGAATAAGGGTATAAATGAAGGGAGGGGAAGCCGGAGGGAAAGAGAATATGGAAGTAAACCAACAGGAGGAGGCCCACTGATACAAGATGTGAGGAAGTGGGGTGGGGAAAGAAGAGAGCGAGGGGAATAGGAGAAGTAATAACAATGGGGACTTGGAAGCCGATTTCTATGGTGGATTACCGTCTGAGGGAATTCAGGAAGGTCTACACTGCTACTAATCCGGAGGATGGACTCCGGGGGTTTTTCTGCCCCTGGGACTCCTAAAGGTGGGACAGCTCTCCAGAGTGGAGATTAGACTAAAGGGTATACCTGTAGACAACCCCTGTCACTGACCTATACCAGGTTTGGTTGGATCGGGTTCCTCACAGTTTTGTTTTAAATGGTGCCACTTCAGATCCTTCGATTTAGCTGTATGGTATTATTAGGCACGGGATATAAGACATATGTGGGTGGGGGGTAAGGATTATAGGACGGGCGAACTTTTTAATACATATGTGAGGTGGGGGGGTACTGGATATAGGGACAGTTTATGGGACATAATTTCGTGGTGGGCGGAATGGGATTTGGATGGGTATATGGAACATTTATGTGGTGGGCGGATGGCAATATAGACGGGAAATATATACTTAATGATGGTGGGGACCTGGCTTATAGGGATAAAGTAGTATAGGAACATACTTGTTGAAAGAGTTGGGTGGGGATGGTATATAGGAGGGAATTTAATTTAACATATGTGTGTGGGGGGGGGGAAGGGACGGGATATAGGGACTGGTTTTATTGGGGGACATTAAGTTGGTGGGGGACTGGAGATTAGGGACAGCATTATAGGACATTAATGGTGGTGGGGACTGGATATATGGAACGGTATTTTATAGGGGAACCATCAATGTGGTGGGAGGGGGACTGGATAATACGGGACTAGTATATAGTGGACATTATGTGGTGGCGGGGATGGATTTCGGACGGTATAAATTAATGACATATTTGTTCGGGGGGGGATGGATTTTGTATAGGAACGGGAATATAATACAACTATGTGGTGAGGGGACTGGATATAGGGGACCAGTTATTTCGGGCATCAGATGGTGGTGGGCGACTGGATATAGGGGAACGGATATATACTACATATACTTAGGTGGGGAAACTGGATACAGGGCGGTATATAGGACTTATAGTGGTGGGGGGGGACTGGGAATATTAGGGGACGGTATATAATAAATATGTGGGTGCGGGACTGGATATAGGTGACATATGTGGTGGGGGATGGATTTAGAATCATAATAGGTGGTGAACTGGTTTATAGTGGGATGTATATAAGGGAATATGTGGTGGTGACGATATTAGGGAACATTAAATCAGGGATAGGTAGGCTGACTGGATATACGGGATGGTGAGTAGGGGACATTTGGTGGGTTGGTCTGCATATAAGGGAGTGGGTATTATAGGACATTATTGTTCGGTGGTGACTGGATATAGGGTGTATGGTTACTATAGGAAACATAATGTGGTGGTGATGGGTTTAAATAGGATGGTTATATAGGGAGATTTGTGGTGGATCGGATATAGGGACGTATATAGGACATATGTGTGTGGGAATGGAAATAGGGGACAGTTTATAGGGTGAGTAACATTATGTGGTGGAGGGGACTGGATTATAGGGGGACGGTAATAATTGGGGACATATGTGATGACTAGATTATAAGGACGGTATATAGGGTGACATAATGTGGTGGACTGGATATTAGGACAGGTATATTTGGACATTAGGTTGGTGGGGGAATGGATATAGGGTACGGTATACTTAGGACATGGTGGTTGGGGGACTGGATATAGGGACGGTATATAGGTGACATAGGTGGTTGGGGGGGATGGGATATTAGGGGGACGGTTATTATAGGGACCAGAGGTTGGGTGGGGGACTGGACTATGGGGGACGGTATGTAGGGGGACATAGGTTGTGTGGGGACTGTGGACTACTTGGGGGACAGGTATATAGGCACCTAGGTGTGTGGGGGGAAACTGGATTATGGGACGGTTTAAGGGGACATATGTGGGGGGAAGTGGATATGGTGCAAGGTATTTTGGGGACAGATTGTAATTTGGTGGGGACATGGGATATGGGGGAAAAGGTATATAGGGACATATTGTGGTGGGAACTGGATTAATAGGGACGGTATATAGGAAATATGGTGATGACTGGTTATAGGGGGACGGTATATTAGGGAATATGTGGTGGGACTGGGATGATATAGGACGGTATTATTTGGGACATTTGTGGTGTAGGGACTGGATATGAACAGGTCGGTATATAGGATCATATTGTGGTGGGAGTCGGATAATTGACGGTATATAGGACATATGTGGGTGGGGGGACTGGATATAGGTGACGGCTAATATTGGAAATATGTCTGGTGGGGACTGGCGATTATAGGGAACGGTATATAGGAACATATGTGGTTGGGGACTGGGATATAGGCGACCTGGTATTAGGGGTAACATGAGTGGGGACTGGATATAGGGGACGGGTATATAGGGGGACTTACTTGTGTTTGGGGGACTGGATATGTGACGTATATAGGAATATGTGGTGAATGGGGGATTATAGGGAACGGTATGAAAGGACATTATGTGGGTTGGGGAACTGGATTTCTTTGGGACCGGTACTTAAAGGACATATTGTGGTGACTAGACTAATAGGACGGTATATAGGAATATGTGGTGCTGGGATATAAAGGGGGGGAACAGTATTATAGACTATATTAGTGGTGGGGATCTGGATTTAGGGACTGGTATATAGGGACCATTATGTGATGGATTGTAGAATAGGACGGTATATAGCGACATATGTGGGTGGGAACTGGATTATAGGAGGATATTGGGACCTATGAGTGGTCGAGGGTGACTGGGTTTAGGGACGGTATATAGGTCATTGGGTGCCGTGGGGACTGGATATTTAGGGGGACGGTATAATGGGGGGAATAGGTGGTGCGGGGCGACTGGATTAAGGGGTCGGTTATTATAAAGGTACCTTAGTGTAGGTGGGGACTGTGTGTATATGGGGGACGGTAATATAGGACCATGGGTGGTGGGAATCTGGATATGGAACGGTTTTTTGGATCATGTTGTGGGGGGGGATGGATATGGACAGTAATGGGGACTTATGTGTGGGGGGATTGGATTATTCGGGTCGGACGGTATATAGGACATCTTGTGTCTGGATATGGATATAGGGAAGGGGTATATAGGAAATATGTGATGATCTGGGGTTATAGACGGTTATATAGGGACAATTATGTGAATGGACTGGATATAGGGATGGTCTGATTAATTGGGGGAAATATGTGGGTCGACTGGTATTTAGGCACGGTATATAGGGGACCATTGTGGCTGGGGATGGATTTAGGAGAACGCGTTATAGGACATATGTGGTGGGGATCTGGGATATAGGGACGGTTTTAATAAAGGGACATTATTGGTGACTGGATATAGGGACGGTTATTATAGGCACATTTAGTGGTGACTGGGATTATAGGACGGGTTTATATAAGTGAACATTTGTGCGTGAGGGACTGGAATAGGGGACCGGTATAATAGGCCAATATGTGGGTGGGGAATGGAATATAGGGGACGGTAATATAGGGGACAATTTATGTTGGTGGGCGGGGACTGGATATAGGGACGGTATATAGGACATATGTTTGGTGAGGGGGGAATGGATTAGGGTACGGTATATAGGGGGGGGAAATTTTGTGTGAGGGATGGAATTAGGGACTGGTTATAAAGAGGAACGAATATGTGGTGGGGGGACTCGGATTAGGACGGTATATAGGACATGTGGGGACTGGATATAGGGACGGTATATTAGGACAGTGTGTATGACTAGATATAGGTACGGTATACTAGGGAACATTGTGGTGTGGGACTGGATACACGGGAACGGTATAACAGGACTTTGTAGGTGCGGGGGACAGGATATAGGGGAAAGTATTAAAGGACATATTGTGACGTTGGGGGACTTTGATATAGGGTAAAACGGGTATATAGGACTATGTGGTGACTGGATTTAGGGGGAAACGGTATATAGGAACATTTAAATGTGGATGGGACTGGATACTAGGACGGTATATAGGTGGTACATATGTGGTGAGGACTGGTTATAGGGGACGGTATTATTGGAAACCATATGTGGTGAGGCGGACTGGTTATAGGAACGGCTACTAATAGGGATAATATGTGGTGAGGACTGGATATAGGAACGGTTTATTATAGGGGACTTTGTGGTGAGGACGGATTTAGGACCGTGTATATTAGGAAAATATGTTGGGAGGGGAGGGATTCTGGATAGTAGGACGGTATATAGGACCATTTTGGTGGTTTGAGGGACTGGATATAGGACGGTATATCGGACATATGTGGTGAGGGACTTGATATAGGCGGTATATAGGGGATTCATTACTTTGTGGTGGGGACGTATATTAGGGAATATGTGTGGTGGGTGTGGTAAAAACTAGAAATGGCTGGGCCCCATAGAAAACTATTTAGTGGGGCCTTCACTTACTCCACCCCCCCAAAAAAAAGGGGTGGAAACTTACGGGAAATTACATTGTAATTTCTTATAAAAACAATCTTAACGAGGCTACCTCAACTTATCTTAATAAATGACACTTTGTATCTTTAACGTTTTTTTTCTTTATATTATGTGGTAAAATAAAAAGCGAGCTCTTGGATGGTTTGCTGGTTGGGTCTGATTAGTGGGTATACGTGCTCTGAATTGTCTTTGTTGCCCATTTAGTCATCCCAGTTTTTAATGTTTTCATTAATATGAGGTACTTTAATTTGGTGAAACACAAATTTTATAAAAGGTCAGGGACCATAACGAGCCTTCATTTCTGAAAAAAATCTGTAAGTGCAAGGACTGTCTTTGGTTGCCCATTGGGCAAACCACTCAGTGCCCCAATAAGAAACAGATGTTCAGCGTTTTGTTTACTTAATAAAAGCTGTGGTTGCAATGAGCTACTGGTTGGTTAGCTATTGAAGCTTCTGGTTTTGGTATGGGTGGTCCAATAAGTGGACAATTTTCGCTCTGAATAGTTTTTTTACGAATAAATGGGCCAACAGTGTGTTTTATTGGGCAAAACAGGAGTTTTGTGTTTGCTTTTTTGTAGTATTATTTTTTTTTAATGTTGCAAAAGTTATTTTTTTTGCATGATTTGCAAAAACAAAAATTCACATCAAACAACAAAAAATCGTTCTGGACTGTGTTGCTTGGTCAAAACAATAGTTTCTTGCCACCAAGTTTAAGGGTCTGTGGTTTGCCAGGAGGATCCAAAATTACTTATTTATCACGCAAATAATGCAAAATACTATTTTCATATTGATTGTATACATGTGATTTTTTCTGGATTTTTTATCTTGGGCTTATTACTCATCTTGCTGTGTTAATATGCGAATACCCGCCCCTTCAAGTGTCGTTTCATGGTCTTTATTTCAGGGGGGTAACTTTTCCAAAATAAAATCAGGCACAGGCGACCAAAACTGTATATCTCCCCTTCACTGTATCCCACCCAAGCCAGCACAACCATCACAGGGACTTTCTTCAGGACCTACTTTAAAAAAGGATGTGGAAATGCTTTAATAAGCAATGTGACTGAAGTGTGTGTTCTTATGGGGCTTGTTCCTTACTACGGACGCTTTTGTGATCGTTTTACGGATTATGTTTTACGGATCACGCACAAACGGATTAAACAAATTTGCCAGTCTGTTGGATTTAACCTTGCTTTCAATGGCGGCAAATAAGGGGCGGCATCGCTGTTCACAGGTGGTGATTCGCGACGCTGCGCTTATCTTTTGTGGGCTCTCCTGCGCTTTTCAGGCATCCGCCTTTATTAAAGAAATTTGAATTTGTCATTTGCTTCTTAGCGGTTAACTACGAAAGTGAAAGCCCTTAGAGAGTTATATGGGAGTCGGCTTTTGGCACCTGTCCAAAAAAGCGCTCACACTCCGTTGGTACGTTAATTTGGCCGGCTCTGTAAAGCGCATTCGAAAAGGGGCAGTGGCAACAGCTGTGGGGGGCTGGGACAACAGGCAGGGGCGAGCGAGAGACTGAGCGATGTGTTGCTTTGCACAACTAAACCTGGTGTTTCTCATCCCTATGATCCAGGGGAAAACTAATTGTGTCTGCACCATACCACACAGTGTCCCTCACCCTGATCATTGGTGATATCGAAAGAAGGGTGGGACTGGCACTCTAATTGTTTCCTCCAATGGATGATCTAATGAGGTGAATCTGGGCCACCCTAAATCATTGTTTCCTCAATTGATTCCGTCGGGGCCGGTAACATTTGGGGCGCCCTCCAGCCCCTTTCTAGCGGGATTGGATGCCCCGCATGGGACCCGGTAACGAGGCAGTTCCGTGGTGGAGGTTAGGGTGAGGCGGAGTCACGAGCAACGAGGGGGGCGGAGTCAGTTATAAAAAGCTGGCCCGAGGGCCGCACTGGGCTCAGACGCTGGGGGGCAGTGTGGAAAGAAATCAGTTGCCAATATCGCGGAGCGTATCATAATATGGCAGTGGAATAGGCGTGGAGGTGATTACTGGGCAGGTGAGAATGGCGCGGTGGAGGGGCGGGGCCCCGCCATTGCGTAGGGTAACAGCAGGTGTGTTGGGGCACGCTGGGGGTAGGGGAAGGTTTGTGCCCCGCTTGCTCGGTCTTTCTATTTGTGATGTGGTTGGTTTTGTAATACCTTTCAATGAAATCCCCCCCTAGGGCCTTTGTGGGGGCTACGGTCTAGGCGCCGGTTGGACTCGCCCTCGGAACGCTTAGCCTTGACGGTGGGGGCAACCACAGGGCCATGTAGTGCGCCGTCGGAGGCCACCTCCGGGGGGGACCCTCCCGGGGCGAGCGGCGCGTCGTCGGGTAATCGCGCGGTCGCGTTGATGCTCGTCTGGGGACGGATTCCAGGGTAGGCGGGCGGCCCTGCGGAATCACAGCAGGCGGCAACCCAGCCCTGGGGGGGCATAAAACTGCTGGGGTTCCTGTCTGTCAGTGTATCGGATCCGCGGAGGCGGTGGGTTACCCCTAAGCGCATGAACCATTGGTTGGGGTGGGCTCTCACAGGGGAGCGTCGGTGGAGGAGGGACAGTGGGACGAGGTCGTGAGGCGGGGGATGGCGACGGCGTGGTGAGTGGGAAAAAAAAAATAAACGGGGGAGTTCGACGGGCGGTCCTGGGGGACTGGATGCCTTATTTGGTGGCTTCGTTTATCGGGGGGGGGGGCCCCAACCTCGGGGGTCCTTTTTTTTTTTGGCGGGGCATTGTGCGGGGGGAGGATATTCGGAGGATGCGGTCGGCGGTTTGGGGGCCCAGGACTCCACATCGGCTCGAGTTGGAGGACGTGGCGAATCTTGGAGATGTAACAAGGACGCAGTGGGGGTTATCGGTTTCAGGGATCGCGGGGGCTCCAGCGCGGCTGGCGGGATCACAGCTCCCTGTGCTAGCCTGGGTGAGTTTTCTTTCCAAGTCCTGTGTGTCACCGTGTCGGGGATTCGGCGTCGATGGGTGGGACGGACATGTACTAGCTCTTTAGGGGAGGGAAAAGGGTCCAGCGTGGCAGGATTTAGAGAGCTCCGTTTGCAGTATTGTTTGCGCGTTGTTCCGGGTGCGACGGGTTCTGTTAGGACAGGGTTCCCCATTATCAGCGTTGGTGGGGCTCAGGGTTAGGGTCGGTAGTGTGCATGCCCTCACCAATGGGTGGGTCGGGGGAGTTGGGGTAGCGAGAGACAGTTGCGAGATAGTAGGGTTGCAGTTGTCGGTTGCAAACGAAGCAGGAAACGGTGGATAGAGTACGTTTTAGACAGGCGAATTGAGGCGATAGTTTATGTGTGTTTTTGAGGGTCCTTGGGTTCGAACTTAATGTAGGAGGTGAGGAGGTAATAAAATCTAGGCCAGGACGAAATTCGTCGAGTTTTTTCTCCTGCTACTCTTGAGAAATTTCTTTTTGCAATGGGGAGCGTGATGGGATGCAAGGAGGATGAGGACGGGAAAAAAGCGAAGGTGGCGGTTTATACCGCAAACCTCAAAATTGGATATGCAGCCGTTTGCCATCTGGCAAGTGTTATGGGGAAAAGGCTCCGGAGAATTGGCTCCGGATTGTTTTGCTACGTAGTTTTTCCGCATAGCTGATGCGGCATGCGGGGTTATTGGGGGGACAGGCGTGGCTCTGATTTGACGAACATTTCGTCAGAGGGACAGCAGTTCAAGTTAGGCCGGCAATCCGAGGGACCAGAAGGACCATCGGGTATGTGGCTACGGTTGATGGCCCCGATGTGTTGAGGAACAGCCCTTTCAGGAAGAGGATTAGCGGGACTCTGAGCGCAGGGGGTTGTGCGGTCGTATGGGGGAGGACGTTCTCCAGCGGGACTTCAAGGGCCGGGTCTGTGGCATTTAACGATCAGTCAATGTCGTGTTAGGTCGAAGCTGCGGATTAGGCATGTATGCTCAGTGAGTGCAGTGCCGACTTCCCAGGGGGCAGTACCAATTGTTTGACGAAAAGGAAAGGGGAGGGTGTGGGGTTCAGGTGTTCAGCATTGGGGGAGACGCAGTGAGGCCTAATCGCGGATGGACGTCTTTGTACCTAGATAGGTACCCTAATTGGGAGGCTAGCGCGGATTGTTAGAGGCGGGTTTTGGGGAGGGCTTTCGGTTTCCGGCGCGCACACCACATCCATGGGTCCTCCTTTTCAATTAAGAATTTGAGATCTGCCATGACTCTCACCCGGAGGTTTTGTCGGCGGTAAGATTAGTTAAGGTGTTGTTGGGATTGTTGTTTGGCAGGCCCTTTGGGTTCTGCCGGTGTCGGATTTAGTAGTTTTCCCCCTAGGGGTGGTTTTCCAAAAAAAAAAACCGAATAAATAACCGATTGATACACCATTGTCCTTTTTCTAAGGGTCGGTCAGTAAATGGACGGCATTGACCCAGGAAAATTTGTTGGTTGTTTTAACGCGTTTGACTGCCGCACTTCGTTGGTAAGAGTTTATGGGAGGGGGCGCTAATGGAAAAAAACGGATATTGAATACGCTTTTCGGCTTTTGCCGTTCATGCCGGTATAGCGCTACGGTTGCTGGACGGTGTTATTGGGAGGGAATCGTTTTTCTGGGATCGGTGTTTGCCGATGGGACTTGAGGTGTTTTCGGTCTCCTGCTATTAATTTTGAGGCCTTTCAGTTCGTTTCTGGGAATGGGTATGGTGCGGGATGTCTATGGCATTGTACGTCCGTTATTCATTTTATTTGGATAAATTTTAACTGGGCTTTGGCCCAGCGGATCTCAGTGGTGTGCGCGGTCGCTATTGGCATCATTGCAGTGGTGTGGCGGCCCTCTTTTGGGGTCCCGTTGGCCCCGGTCAAGACGGATTAGGGCACCGGAACTTACCACCGTTGTTTTTTGGGAATTGGATTAATTCAGTTTTACCAATGGTGTGCTGCTTGCCGGAGACACGCTGTGAAGACATCGAGAACAAGAAATCAGGCGGAGTTGTCCATGTAAAAAAAAACGATCGCTCGAGCGGAATCGCAGTTGCTTGCTCAGGCAATGCTTGAATTTTCTGAGTAGGATTTTGCCAATGGGGAGAGTTGAGAGTTTTTTCCGCGACGAAATGGCGCAGGCGAGGGCGGGGGTGGAAGCTCCTCAATCACTTCCTGACGTTTGTCGGCAGGGCAAGGGCAATGAAGGAGGACTTACGGGTGTGTGGATTTGTTCTTGGCACAGATATAACGGGCGCTCGATTATATTGGCAAGGTCGGTCTGCAATGCTGACATTGAGGTGTTCAGGTTGCGGCGGGGAGTGTTAGGTTCTTAGGCTTATTGCCCAAGGGGTCGTTTGTGGTGCGCGGGGCGGTGGCTATAGTTAACATGGTCGAGTCCGGTTTAGTTCGGAAATTTGGCCCACTACTGGTAATTTGTTTCCTATTGTACTGGCGGTTTGAGATCTGGGAAGGGAGCGTTTTGCAAATAAAAAATTCAGTTTAAATTGTGACATATGCGGGTGGTTTCAGGCCCATCAAACTCCCTGTTCGGCTTCTTGGTACGGTTCTCTTGTTTTACTGCGGATTTAGTGCTGCGATTTTTGCCTGGGGGTTTAGAATGCTGTGGTTGGTGAGCGAGGCATGTACCAGGAAATAGAAAATAATGACTGGCCGATGCAATTTGTCTTGTTCGCAGTTTCAACAGGTTTTTTGGGAGCTTGCATCCGGAAGGCGGCATCGAGGGTCTGGAGTGTCCCGGACCGAATTGTGGACCTTGTGGGTTTCGATACGGGCAGCGGTTTGTTCAGGTCCATCGTTTGTCTCAAAGATCCTGGGCTTTCTTTATTCAAAGGTCGTGGGCGCTGTGGGGAAGCAATGGTTTGTTGGGATGGGACCAGTGGTCATCTACGGTAACGGGGGAGGGGAGAAGGTGAGCAGCATCTTTTTAGTGTCTTATTCGGGCATGCCTCCAATGAGGGTTGGTCGGTTTTCGAGTTTGGGGTTTGTCGAGGTTTGTGTACCGGGGGTAGGCTTTTGGTTCTTTATTACAGCGGGGATGGGGACAGTCACTAAGACATTTGGAGTGGTTCAGGTTTGGAAGGTGTTACGTCGGGGTTCAGGGGTTGGGGACCACTCGCCGTCCTGTGGGTTTTTAACTGATTGGATACGATTGGGGGATAGATTAGGGATCGATCTGTAAGTCAGATTTCGAGGAGATCTTATTCAGCTTGGCCATTTTCTCCGTTGGCCTTTTTTTGGGGCACTGGAGGTTTAAATGTGGTTGGAAATTGGTTCGTCCAAGTAGGGGTCGTCATGGGGGGATTAAGGTGGAAGATGATTTCAACTGTCAGGCTGGGGGCCTTTCCATCTCCTACATTAGAAGGTCCAAAAACGGTTCAGAGGGGGATAAAGGCAGGTTTTGGTGCTTTAGGGGTGGGTCATGGGGTTAGAGGATGTGCCGGTTCGGTGTTTTCAGGAGTATCTGCAAAAAAAGGGCGGGGTGTGTGGGCCATTTTGTGCATGTGGGACCGGTGGATTTTTTATCTCTGTTTCAATTTACCATGCGGTCTTCCAGACGCTGTCTCAGGGCACTGGTTTTGGACTCCGACTCAATTCGTCCACATTCCTTCCGGATTGGATGGCAGCGATTGGATGGGGGCAGGCGGGTTGGGGTCTGAGACGCGGGGATTCGGTGCGAAAGATTAGGGGGTGCTGGAGTAGGTATCGTTATCAAGTTATATATCCGACCATCGCTTTGGCTCAGGGCTTGTAGGGGTAGCTGGAGGGGAGGGGGGTCATAGATTAATTTAATTATCTTTTTGTATTGACTGTTTTTGGGTGTTTGTAGTGTTTTTTCTTCTGTCTGGAAACGAATGGTCTGGATAATAGGACATTATATGTGCACTGGGGAGCGGAAACAGCTGCAGGCTTGTATAGTGAATGCGGGCGACAGTGGGGATCCCGAAGATGATTTGGCTTGGTGGGGCGGCTGGATCGGGAAGCGAACGCCTAAGATGGACAGGTTCTGCCGAGTCCGGCATTTCGTTGGCCTGGTTAAAGACACTGATATGGCTGTGTTTCACGTTGGGGGGAACAGAATCTGGGGTTGCGCCCAATCAGGGAATGAATTTACGGCGACATGAAATATGACTTATGAGGCTTGCTGGGCATTGTACAAGGAAAAATGATTACTTGTGGTTCCGAACATAGTTCCTTAGTTGTCTTGGAGCATGCTGATTCGGCCGTTGGGGTATCAAACAAGCACGGTTTCTATAGTGAATAAGGCTTAGGCGGTAGGGCATCCTCTGTTGCAAAAGGAATGGTGAGGGTTTTGTAGTGAGGAATAGGATTGGAATCGGGGGTAGGTAACTTCTGAGAAGAAGTGACTGTGTCCATTAAGACACGCGGTCGGTTTGGACTTGTGGTAATTGGATATTCGCAATGGACTTGAGTACTAAGACATTGGCGGCTGAGGGGGGGCGTCTGCGCCCATGAGGTAGCATGGACCTGCTAGCTTTGGTGGTTTTTGGGGTCCTTGGAGCTCGGGTGGAAAGGAGTGGGGGATCATGCTCCGCTTAGGTCCCAATTGTGGGGGATGGACCGGCCTGGCGATCGTGTGGCGGCTCACAGGGCAGCGTCTCTGGGATAGCAGGTGACGGAAGTAGCCAGCCGGAGGTGGCTTTGCGTGCCTGATAAGCCGGGGGGGTGGCGGCGTTGGGGGTAAAATGTGGTGGAAATGAAGTATGGTGGTCGCCAGGTTCTGTACGTTTTGGATATCATGTCTCCAAGGGACCTCAGCCCCCAAGCTGGTTTGCGTTGTGAATGGGGTTCCGGGCAAATGGGTATTGGGGATGCTCATTTGCATTATGTTTTTGTTAACACTGTGTTTGTTAAATAAAATGGCTGCTGTGGCCAGAATTATCCAAGCTAAGATCTCCGTGTTTTTATTGGGATAAAGGTTATGGGGGATTGGAGGTTTTTGGCCAGTAAGCAGCAGAGGCATAGGCGCTACTGAGGGTCATGGAGATCTGCACAGCCATGCCTAGAGTGTGCTTTGCTGCCACCGATGGCCCGCTGTGCTAGGACTCGGGCAGGAGCAGATGAAAGGGACTCGGGCAGGAGCAGATGAAAGGGACTCGGGCAGGAGCAGATGAAAGGGACTCGGGCAGGAGCAGATGAAAGGGACTCCGGCAGGAGCAGATGTAAGGGACACGGTCAGGAGCAGATGTAAGGGACTCGGGCAGGAGCAGATGAAAAGGACTCGGGCAGGAGCAGATGAAAGGGACTCGGGCAGGAGCAGATGAAAGGGACTCGGGCAGGAGCAGATGAAAGGGACTCGGGCAAGGGCAGATGTAAGGGACTCGGGCAGGAGCAGATGAAAGGGACTCGGGCAGGAGCAGATAGAAGGACTCGGGCAGGAGCAGATGAAAAGGGACTCGGGCAGGAGCAGATGTAAGGGACTCGGGCTTAGGAGCAGATGTTAGGGGAACTCGGTAGGAGCAGATGAAAAGGAACTGGGCAGGAGCAGTGAAAGGGATCGGGCCATGAGCGTACTGAAAGGGACTACTGGGCAGGAGCAGATGAAAGGGACTCGGGCAGGAGCAGTTTGAAAGGGATCGGGCAGGAGAGTAAAAAGGGACGGGGGCAGGAGCGATGAAAGGGACCTCGGGCAGGAGAGTTTTAAGGGACTCGGGCAGGAGCAGATGTAAGGGACTCGGGGGTTTGGCCTTATCCAGCACATCCTCTGTTAGGGCACATTCACATGGTAGATTTGCTGTTCGTATTTCGAGGAGTAACTGTGCTGCAATGCGCCTGAAATACGGGCAACAGATATGGTAACTCATAGCTCTCACTGGGAGCTACTATTACTTACTGGGGAAAGTTAAAGTCTATGGGAGTCGGTCAGGAACTGGTGAAAAATACAACAAGTGACCCGAGCCTAAAACTTTCTCTGGGAAGGCTCAGCGCACACTGCGTTATATTGAACGGATGACGGATCCGTTATGACGTAAAGGGAGAACAGATACGGTAACGTGATCATTGACAAATGTAGGTGGACGGATGCAGCGACCCTTTTGTCCTTTGGGGGGGGTTTTTCCATTTTTATGTTTTTCCGTAAAATTTTTCTTTTAAATTTTTAAAACGGAGGGAGGACCCCCCGGGCGCTGGGGGGGTTTTTTCCAAGTTGAACGTATAGTTTGTACCCTTTAAATAAATATTAAAAAAAAAAAAAAAAAAAAAAATTAAATTTTTAAAAATTTTACAAAAAAAAACAGGGGGACACCCAAAATAGAAAAGCGGAAAAAAAAAAAAGGGAAATGTCAAACGTCCTCCCCCAAAACAGGGGCCCTTTTTGGCATACTTTTAAAACCCTTTTAAAATTTTGAGGGGGGGTCAAAGGCGTGTGCACCTAGCCTAACAGGTGACAAGGCAGGAGAACCTGAGAAACGGGTTTGCCCCGCCCACTTCCAAAAGGACAGCAGAATTTATACAAGCAGCACCGGGGGCTCAATCCCCGCCCCCTCCGGCTCTATCCCCGCCCCCACAACCCACGGGCAGCCATTGTTTTACACAAAGCGTCACCCCGCCCCCCCCAAGGCTCTATCCCCACCCACCCCCACAGGCAGCCAGTGAATAAAAGGAGCAGGGGCCCCCGGGCCCTCTCCAGGCTCTTTTCCCCCCCCCCACTCCACGGGGCAACCAGTGTATACATGGAGCAGTAAACCCCCGGCCCCCTCCAGGCTAAAATTCCCCCCCTCCCACAGGCAGCCACGGGTTTTCAGTGGACCCTCATCCCGCCCCCTCCAGGCTCTATCCCCGCCCACACCCCAGGCAGCCAGTGTATACACGGCGCAGTGATCCCGCCCCCTCCGGGCTCTACCCCCGCCCACCCCAAAGGGTGGGGCGAATTTTAAATAAAAGGGAATTTTTCACCCCCCCCCCCAGGCTTTTAATCCCTCCACGGGGGAAAAACAGGAAACCATTTTGTAATGGGAGGAGTCCCCCCCCGCCCCCCCGGGCTCTATCCCCCCACACCACAGGCACCCAGTATAAAAAAAGGAGCACCGATTTCCACCCCCGCCCCCCCAAAGGCTCTTTCCCCGGGCCCAAAATACAGGCAGACAGGGGTTTCCCAAGACATCCACCCCCCCCCTCCAGCTCTACCCCCCGCCCCCCCAACAAAAGGCCCCTTTGAAAAGGTGTTCCAAGGAGGTCCCCCCGGCCCCCCTTTTCCCCCAGGCTCAATCCCCCCGCCAACACCACAGGCACCCAAAGTGTATAAAAGGACGTCACCCCCCCCCCCCCTTTCCAGGTTTCAAAACCCCCGCCCAACCCCACAGGCACCAGTGTTAAAGGGAAACCCGGGCCCCCCCGCCCCCTCCAGGCTCTATCCCCCGCCCACACCACAGGAAACCCAGGTAAAACATGGGCAGTAAACCCCCCCCCCTCCAGGCTTATCCCTGCCCACCCACGGGGCAGCCGTGTATCCCGGGAGCGGGCCCCCCCCCCCCCTTTCCAAAGGGCTCTACCCCCGGGGCCCCAAAAAGGGGTGGGGGTTTGAAATTCAAGGCCCAGTCACCCCCCCCCCTCCAGGGCTCTATCCTCCCCAACCCCCAAAAGGGCAGCCAGTGTATAAACGGAGCAAGGTCCAAAAACCCCCCCCCCTCCAGGCTCTATCCCTCCCACACCACGGGGGGCAGCCAGTGTTTACAAGGTGCAGTCACCCCCCCCCTACCACTCTATCCCCGCCCAAAACCAAAAGGAGCCGTGATACAGGGACAGTAACCCCGCCCCCCCGGCCAAACCCCGGGGCCCCACCCACAGGCAGCCCAGTGTATACATGGAGCGGGTCCCCCCGGGCCCCCTCCAGTCCCTATCCCCGGGCCCACACCACAGGAAACCGTGTATACAGGGAGCATTCCCCAGCCCCCCCAGGCTCTACCCCCGCCCAAAACCACAGGCAGCCATTGTTTACAGGGAAGCATCACCCCTTCCCCCTCCAGGCTCAACCCCCCCCCCTTCGCAGGCAGCCAAGTGAAATAATGGGCTGTCACCCCCGCCCCCTTCCAAAGCTCTATCCCGGGCCCAACACAAAGGCAGCCAGTTATACAAGGAGCATTTCACCCCCCCCTCCAGGCTTACCCCGCCCCCGCAGGCACCCATTGTAAAAAAGGAGCATTAAACCCCGCCCCCCCCCCGGCTCTATCCCCCCCCCACACCAAGGAAAGCCAGTGTTTTAAAAGGGAGCAGTCACCCCGCCCCCTCCAGGCTCTATCCCCGCCCCAACGGACAAGGCGCCATTTGTAAAACAAGGAGCAGTCATCCCGCCCCCTCCAGGCTCAAACCCCCCGCCCAACCAAACAGGCACCAGTGAAATACACGGAGCAGTAAAAACCCCCCTGCCCCTCCAGGCTCATCCACCCCCCCACACCACAGGCGGGCCAGGGTATAAAAGGAGCAGTAAACCCCGCCCCCTCCGGGCTCAAACCCCCGGCCCACACCCCCAAGGGGGCAGTGGTTTTCAAGGAGCAGCCCACCCCGCCCCCGGGGCCCTCTTTTCCCGCCCCAACCACAGGCGGGGCCCCAGGGGGTTAACCAAGGAGCAGTCACCCCCGCCCCCCCCGGGGGCCACCCCCGCCCCCTGCGGCTCACTATCCCCCCCCCCCCTGAGGGCAGCCGGGTGTATCCGGGGAAAGTAGTCATCCCGGCCACTTAGGTGAAAATCTCCCCCCACTCCCCGTCTTTTTTACCCCAAGGCAGTTGTGCCCGCCCCCCCTTGAGAGTCCCCCGCCTACTTCAGGATTTTTGCTCAATGCTCCTCCCAACTGAACGAGAAGCAGGATCACGGGGTTTGAAACAGCCCCAGCATCTCCCGGGTTTGGCCAAATCAGACCCCGGGTCCCTCCTCCCGCAGTCCTCCGTGCTCGGTAATTTGGGGCGCCGCCGCTGCTCCCCCTCTCCCGGTAAGGTTTTTCCCCTGCCCCTCACAGATGACCCCTCGGGGGGGCCTGTGGCCCGTTTAAAATTTCCAAAAGGTTTTCGACAAACGTTGGGAAGATGTGTGAACCGGAGCCCCGCAGCTCATAAAACCGAGGAAGGGACCCCGGAAACCAGAGAGGGAAGCTCGCCCTCCACTCCCGAAAAGGCCTATACAGAGAGAACCACAGTTTCGCCCCGCGGCCGGGACACAGAGAAAAAAACCACAGCTGCCCCGGGGGCAGCTCAGACACGGAAAAACCCAAAGGGCTTTCCCCCGCAGCCAGAACAGAGGAAAACCCCCACAGCTCGCCCCCCGCGGTTTCATTCAGGGAAAACCACAGCTCGTCCCCGGGCTCATAAGAGAAAAAACCACGCTCGTCCCGCCCCCCCTTACGGGATGAAAACCCCACACCGTCCCCGCGGCTCAGACACAGAGAGAACCACAGCTCGTCCCCGCGGCTCAGACACAGAGAGAACCACAGCTCGTCCCCGCGGCTCAGACACAGAGAAAAAACCACAGTCGTCCCCCCCAGTTTTCATACAGAGAGAACCACGGGTCGTCCCCGCGGTCAGCCCAAAAGGGGAGGAACCACACCCGGGGTCCCCGGGGGGGCCTTTACGGGAGAGAACCCAGTCGTCCCCGGGCCCTCATACAGAGAAAAACCAAAGCTCTTTCCCCGCGGCTCATACAGGGGAAAAACCACGCTCGTCCCCCGGGCCCCTTTACAGGAGAACCACAGTGTCCCCGCGGCTCATCCAGAGAAAACCCAAACTGTTTCCTCCCCGCGGGCCTTCTTTACAGAGGAAGAACCACAGCTGCCCCCCGGGGCCCTCGGGCACAGGGGGAAAACCCAACTGCCCCGCCCGCGGCCCCCTGACACAGAGAGAACCACAGCTCGCCCCCGGGGCCCTCTTTTAAGAGAGAACCACGCTGCCCCCCGCGGCCTCAGACACAGAGAGAAACCCAACCGGCTCGCCCCGGCGGTCGACACGGGGAGAGAACCACGCTCGCCCCCGGGGGGGTTTCCCAGACAAGAGAAAAACCACAGCTCGTCCCCGCGGCCTGGGGACAAAAGAGGGACCACATTTTCCTTCCCCCACGGCCCCGGGGAAAACAAAAGAGAACCCACTCTCCCCGCGGCTCAGACCAGAGAGAACCACAGCTGGTCCCCGCGGTCAGACACAGAGGGGGAACCCCAAAAGGCTCTTTCCCCGCCGGGCTCAGAACAAAAGGAGAACCCCCCCAGCCTGCCCCCGCGGTTCAAAACCCCAGAGAAAAACCACACTCTTTCCCCCGGCCTAGACACAAGGAGGGGAAACCCCCAGCCCCCGTCCCCCCGCGGCTAGATACAGAGAAAAAAAACCCCCCAGTTTTCCCGGGGGCCTAAGAAAACCAGGGGAAAAACCACAGCTGGGTCCCGCGGCCCATACAGGAGAACCCCCGCTGCCCCCGGGGCCCTCGCCCACAGAGGAAAAACCCAAAGCTCTCCCCGGGCTCAGCCCACAGAGAAAAACCTCAGCTCGTCCCCCCACTCCCGCACCCAACGTTTTCCGTCACCCCCCCCTTGGCCCCGGGTTTCTGCGTGATTTTTGGAAGAGCGGGGGGAAAACCGGGGGGACAAATTTTGGGAAAAATTTCTGGGCTTCACCCTGTCCCCCTAAGACGAAACCATCCGGGGAGGCGGGGCGCCCCGGGAAACCCTTTTCCCAAATGATCGGGGCGTGAGTTGGGTTGGCCCAAAGGAAAAAGGCGTTTAGCCTGGGCGCCCCCTCTGCCGGGAAAGGGAAAGGGGACACAGTTCCATGTGAAAAATCTGTCTCGCGGGCACGGCCCGGGGAAAAAGAGCAGCTCCCCCGTTGCCCTTCTCTCCTGCTTCCTCCCCCCAGCGTGGGCCCCCCCCCTCATCTCTTCTCAGGCCCGGGATGAAAATTTACTTCCCCCGAGACTCTCCGGCGGGGGGGGGGAAAGGGGAAAAGGGGGGAAAAGGCCCTTGTGCGTCATGGAGCTTCTGCGGGTTTGGGAGGAAAACTGTTTCCAAAAAGTCTTATCAGTTAAACTGCAATCACTAGTGAGGGGGAAACCCTTTTCCCCATCCCGCGGGGGTTTTTCATTGGGGCCCCAAGGCAAAAAATTGGCCCAAAGGGATTCAATGTTTTTTGGGCCGCTCTCTTTCTTACACGGGGACTTTTTGATTGATTGTAAACACAATTTGGGAGAGTTCCCCCTCTCTTTTGTTGCCTGAAACCCTGGGTTTTCCAGAAATTTCCTTTTGGAAGGCTTTGGTTTTGTGGGGGTTTTAAAAATTTCTTCTGATTTTTTGGTTTTACAATTTTTAAAAAGCAGTGTTAGGGACATTTTGGGGGGGAACCCATTTGGGGAAGCCGGGTGAACCCCCCTTTCCCTTTCGGGGCCCGGGAGGAGGCTACTGCCCCCACCACGATGCCCTTGAAACCTGCAGTTTTCCTTTTTCCATTTTTTTTAAAGGGGGCGGGGGAAAAAATTTTAAAAAAGGTGACCATTTTTACATTTAATACAGCCCCGCTGGAGGTTTTCCCTGCCGGGGTGACCACACCCCCCTAAAAATTTTTAAAGGGGGTTTTTTTCCCCGGGGCGTTTCCTCCTTTTAAAAAAAACCCGGCTTTTTAGTTTTTTTCTGGGCGGACAGGACGGCCCAGAGACGAAAATTTCAAAAAAATTGGGCAGTGTTTTTTATCACTGGGGGTCTTTTGGGGGGAAAAAGAGCGGCTTTCCCACATGAGAGATCTTTAAAGTGAGAGTTTCCCCCGGGGCTGAGTGTCCCCTCCTCCCTTTTGGGCCCCAATCTTTAAAAGAAATTACATGCCATACTTTGAAAGGGGAAAGCCGCCCGGGGCAGGAGGGGTAAAAACTCAGGGGGGATATTCTTTTGTGCCCCCGCCGCTGGTGTTTCTTTTTCCCCGGGCAGTTGTAAAAAAAAATTTGGGCTAAATTTTTTTAGATTGGTCTCGGGGGTCCTTTCCCGGGTCCTTTCCCCAAGAAAACAAAAAAAAAATCTGAAGCGCCATTTTTTTGAACATAACCAAAGGTCTGTCCCCCGGCAGGGGTTTTTGTCCGGTTTTTCACCCGGTTTGGTTTTGGGGGTTTTTAGACCGCCTAAAAAAAACCGCCCCGGAAAATGGCACAATTGTGCTTATAAAAAAACCCGTGCAGCAGTCCCCACTGCGGGGGTTTTCCCGTGGTGGTTTTGCCCCCGGGCAGTCCGGCGGCAAAACATTGTAGAAGAACAATTTTCTGCCCGGTTTTCGGAGGGAATCTGGTTCTCAATGGGAGGGTCATGCGGGGGAAAAACCCCCTCCCCCCCCCCCCCCCCCCGCTGCCGTGGGGCCCGGGCCCCGCAAAAAGGACAAATTTTGGGCCCGGAAAACCCGGCCGGTATTTGTCCACTGCCGTTTTGGATGCGCCATAACCCTGGATTTCACAGTGTTTTTTGTGTTTTTAGTTACTTATAACCATGTTTTAAGTACTTTTTTCCCATTGTTCAAAAAGGGAAAATTTTTGTGTGGGGTTTTCTATAAACCAGGCAATACTTTTTTTTTTTACCTGTGTTTTTTTTACTTTTAGCTTCAAATCAAGCAAAAAATTTAACTATATTGCATTACAAAGTATATGACAGCACAGAATGTATTCCCCGATATTTAAAACCCTCACTTATTAACAACATTGAAGATGTGCAAAATTAGTAAAAAATTAATGTGATGGGTTACTTTTTTAAAAAAAGTTTCTGTATGAGCCCGCTTTTGGGGGACGAGAGACAAGGAAAAAAGGGAAAAAAACAATTACCCCAAAGAAGTAGAAACCGAGTGTAGGTTTTTTATAGCAAAATTTTACAGCATCAGAATTCCTGGTAAGGAGTAGTCCCCCCCAGGGCTTCCCTTAAACCCCATCAAAGACTCCAAAAAAATCATTTTTAAGGGGTTTTGAGATACTCCCTGTCCCTTTATCTCCTTAAAACCCCTTTTGCCGAAAGCCTTAAAAGTAGTTAAGACCAGAAAATTTTTTTTTTTTTACCTCCTTGCGTTTAAAAAAGTTGTAAAATTTTTTATTTTTTTAATGAGCAGTTTGGGTGAGGGGCCCGTTTTATTCGAGACAAGTTGTACTTTTTTTTTAAGGGGAAAAGTTTAAAAAACATTATAAATAATTTCAGTATTTTTTTTTAATTGTTTTTAAAATTTTTTTTGTTTTTTTTTTAATTTTTTTTTTTAACCCTTCACTTTTTACACTTAAAACTTGTTTGATTAATTCTACAGGTTTTTACGGTCGGTGTGGATACCCAAAAAATGTTAGGTTTTTTTGTGCGTGTAAAATTTTTGTACAATTTTTTTTTTATTTAATTTTTTTTATTTTTTATTTTATTTTTATTATTTTAATTTTTTTTTTTTTCTTTTTTTTACATTTTTTTTGGGTTTTTTTTTTACTTTTTTTTTTACTCCCATGAAGGGAGAACTTCTTAAACATTTTTTTTTTTTTTTTTTTTTTTTCACTTAGTTGTTTTAGCATATTATTATGCTAATACTGCAAAACTGTGTTAGTCTGACACAGGCAGTGTTAGGACAGACACAGTCTGCCCTGATCATGGCTTCTTACACAGACAATCGGGGGCCATGCAGGTCCCAGAGTGACTGTGCGCGGTCCTGAGCTCTGTCGGGTGGGGGTTCCGATCCCCCGACAGAGCAGGGGACCCTTTTTGATTGCGCTCGGTAAGCCCCCCGCAAAAAAGGGGTTTTTAAAGCATCGGGTTGCGGGGGGTTCCTCCCCTCCCTTTGCCTGAGGAGATGCTCTGGGGTCGGGGGTGTGTGTTCAGCCCCATCCTAGCGCAGCTGTGGCGCCCGGGGCCGCAAACCCCGTTTTCTGCGCGACGTCAAAAGACTCGTGCAACGAAAGCGCACCGGCCGCCGTCAAAAGAGGTGCGCGGTCGTTAAGGGGTTAATGCGGGGAAAAAATTAAACCCCCTAGAGGGGGAAGGGCCCGCTTCCCAAAGTCTAGCGATCAAGCATTTGGCCGCGTTACTATATTGAAATAATCTACCCCCGCCACGGCCCGGGGGGAAGGGGCGTTCAAAATTAATTTTGGGGCGGGGAAGGGGGGCCCAAACCCGAAAGGACCTCAAAAGCCAGAACTGAACCTGCCTCCAGAATGGGGCAATCTTGTACAACCCCAAAAAAACACATGGGGGGACATGGGCCTCCGTTTCCCCACATCTCAAACAGTTTGGGAGGATGGATTCAACCTGTGCAAAAGGGAGGGTGTGGTCCCGTCATCAATAATTAATTGGTTCTCTTTTTCTGTATGGAGGCGGGGACCTAAGCCTGACCCCAAAAATGCTTTGCCATTCCCCCTGTGAAAGGATAACCCCAAGAAACCTCCCATTACCCAAATTTTGCATCGGGTGTCGGTGATCCTGGCCCGGGGGTGTATCGGATTTGATTATAGCGTATCAGGCCTGTGGAAGTCCCCTGCTCGGCAGATCAGTTCAAAAGGGAAGGTTTGAAACCCACCCCGCCCCCAAACAGAGCCCATTTTATGTTTGATTTGTAAATAGGGAAAAGAGGGAGGAGGGTAACCCGAAATGAGTTGTAGTCCTGAAAGGGTTTTATTTTTAAAGTACGTGATCCATTGTCGAAAAGCGGAATAATTGGTTCTGGTACCTTTTCGCCATTATCATCCTTTAAACCCCTCCTAACTGGGGGGGACAAGAAAGTGTCATGGAAGAGGTTTTTGAACACAACCCCAAAAACTTAAATAGCATTTCTCCCAAAATAGCTCAGTCGAGACATGGAGGCAGCAAGGGGCTTTTTTTTATTTTAGTAGTTCCCCAAAAAGCAATGAGTTGGGGTGTATAGGAGCCAACATAATTTTCGATCAGAGAAAAATATATAAAATTTCAGCTCCCTTTCTATGTTGCACGGAGGATGGGGGATCCCAAGCCGTCTCCTGCTACTTTAAAAAGGGGAAAAATTTTAAGTACTCCCGAACTGTATAGTCTTAATGGTATAAAAAAATTGTGTTTTTGAATTCTTTAAAGTCCTATGAGAACAGCCAAAACATGATCAGCCGCAAACATTACCGACGCGTTTCGGGAGGCGTCT
Organism: Phyllomedusa bahiana; assembly: GCA_025379985.1. Taxonomy (NCBI): domain Eukaryota; kingdom Metazoa; phylum Chordata; class Amphibia; order Anura; family Hylidae; genus Phyllomedusa; species Phyllomedusa bahiana. The sequence goes on along the minus strand of JAODAL010027645.1, from coordinate 30,480 downwards.
CCTTATCATGGTGTGATGTAGTTGTGACAACTTCCTTTAATATTTTTCTGTTGAGCCCTTATTATTATTAAATATACACAAAAAAACAATAAAAACCTTGTTTTTAACAATTGAAAACAAATGCAAATACAAAACAAAAATTTTTGTTGTAGCTGATTTAGTTGGAAAAGATGTCATGCGTTTTTTAAGCCCAATGGAATTTTTGTTTAAGGCGGAAAAAAACCCCCATGCTTCCGGGCAAAAAAATTTTTTTGTAAATCACCCCCCTTTAAGGTTTATGTACTACCCCAATTCTTTTTCAAGTAAATGTGCTGGTGTCCCCCCTGGACTTAAAAATGTTTTTGGGGCCCTTTGACAGTTAGTGGTGGAGTTTTTTTTTTGTCTGAAGATGTCGATATGGAGTTTTTAAATTCTTTTCTACTGCAGCCACGTATTGTAGTTGACTAGCGTGAGTTATTAAAAATACTATATTTTTTTTTTTCAGTTGCTTTATGATGAAAATTTTAAATTTTTTCTTTTGTAACTTTTAAGGGGAGAATTCCTTATTTGCACTGTGCATACTTGCACGTTGTGCATCGTTTTTTCCCCCGCAACGAAAAAAACCCTTTTGGGTTTTGAAAGGGCCAGTTAGTATGGGGTTTTTTTAAATTGTTTTGAAAAGGTGGGTGATAGCAATTTTCCCTTTGTTTTGGTGCCCGTCTTGAAAAAAAATTTAGTTTTTTTTTTAAAAAATTTTCTCGAATATTATCTTGCCCGGCACAGAAATGGGAGATTTTTTTTTAAATTGATTCTTTTATTTTTATTATATTGTGCATATTTGTTTTTGCTAAATATTTTTTTCTATTTCTATTTCAGTAACTTTTTATTTCTTTTGTTTTTTAATGATCTTCTAGTTTTTTTTTGCCACTTTTTTATAGCATTTTAAAAGGTTTTTTTTCCGTATAACCTCCCCTGCCCAAAATCTGTTACTGCTTTTATCTGTTCCGCTTCAAATATTGCGTTTTTTTTGATGAAATTTCGTTTTAGGCGGAAATTTAAATTTACCATATGGAATTTTTATTTATTATATGTTTTGGGTTTTAATGAATCTTTCCTTTTTAAAATTTGAATTTTTTTGCAGTACTTTTTCTGTAAAGGTTTCACTAGGATTTTATTATCTTCCCTGCCAGTAAAAGTTAAAACTAAGGAGCTATTTTGTTTATGTGGGACGGAAGATAATCAAATCCTAGTGACACCCTTTCAGAAAAAGTTTCTGCAAAAAATTCAATATTAAAAGGCGATTCTTTTCATCCCAAAAATAAATAAAAAAAATTTTTTCCCTTTGGTGAGTTAATTTTCCCCCTAAAAAAGCAATTTTATCTAAATAACGCAATTTTGAAACGGAAAAAGATAAAAGCGTGACAGTTTTAGAAAAAGGGTTATAGGAAAAAACCTTAAATATGCTATGAAAAAAGTGGCAATTTTACTAGAGAAGATCTATTAAAAAAAACCCAAAAAAAATATAAGTTCTGATAATAGAAAAAGAAAAAATAGATTTAGCACAAAATTTTAGTGCCCCAATATAATAAAATTATAGAATCATTTAAAAAAAAACTCCCATTTTTGTGCCCACCCAAGGGTTTAAAATTGAGAAATTTTTTAAAAACCCAAATTTTTTCAAAGGGCGGGCACCAACCTAGGAAACTTGCTATTTACCCCCGCCTTTTCAAAAAAAGATAAAAAAAACCCCAAAATAAAATGGCTTACAACCAAAGGTTTTTATCGTTGGGGAAACAACGATGCACCCAAGGGGAAGTATGCAAGTGCACGAAAGGGAAATTTTCTCTTTCAGTTACAAAAAAAAAGTTTTAAAATATCATTTATATGCGGGAAATGTTTTAAAACGAAAAATTTTAGTATATTTAAAAAATGCACGCTAGTCCAAAATACAAAACCCTGGGTGCAGTAGTAAAAATTTTAAAAAATCGGGATATTTCAGACATCTTTCAGACATAAAAAAAAACCCTACCACTAACGTGTCTATGGCCTTTAAAAAATTTTTATGGGGTGCCATGGGGGGGACACCAAACACATTTACTTTTTAAAGTAAAATTTAGGTAAATACATAAACCCTTAAAAGGAGGTGATTACGAAAAAAAATTTTGTTTCCCCTGAAGATGGTGGATATTCCCCCTTTAAAACTTGGGAAATTTCCCTTTGGTTAAATAAAACGTCATTCATAATTTTTCACACTTTAAAACTAGCTAAAACAACAGCATTTTTGTATTTGTATTTGCATTTGTATTCTATTGTTACAAACAAGGGTTTTTTTTTTTAGTGGTTTGGGGTATATTTTAAGTAAGTAATAAGGGGGCCCCAAAAGAACACTATTAAAAGGAAGTTTTTCCAAAAAATGGCATACACCCTGAATAAGGGAGACGCCTCCCGAAAAGCGGGCGGTGAAAATTGTTTGCTGTGCTGATCATGTCTGGCTGTTCTCATATGGATTTTTAAAGAATTCAATAAAGCTACAAGTTTTTTTATACCAATGAAGACTACTACAGTTGCTGGAGTACTTACAGATTTTCCCATAATTTTTCGATTTCCATCCACTTAGTATACGCATAAAATTGTGACCAAGCCGGGTTGACCCTCAGTTGCGTCGCCCAATAATATTTAATAATGTCTGGAACTGAGAGCCCTCCATGCTTTTTCCTCCCCAGTAGCACACTTCTAGGAATCCTATGTCTCCGACGAGCCCATATGAAATGTATAAAAGTCAGCTTGTAGGGATCTCAGAGTTGCTAGTGGTACCGGATTGGGGAGCGTCTCAAATAGATACTTTAAATTTTTGGGTAAAACCGACACCCTTAATGGCTGCGATACGGCCAAATAGGGATAAAGCTAGTCTATTCCACCGGTCCAACAGTTGTTTTATCTCAACAATCAATTTAGGAAAATTATGCTTATACAGGGAAGAGAAAGACGGAGTCAAGAAAATCCCCAGGTACTTAAGTGTGTCTTCCTTCCACCTATAATTATAATTTGCCTTGAGATGATCAACTAATGATCCCGGGATACCGATAGGCAATGCCTCCGTTTTTGCCGTATTTACTTTGTAACCCGATAGGGCACTAAATTTGTTTAAAAGGGAGTGGAGATTAGGCAAAGTCGTAATTGGGTCAGTGAGCGTTAACAATACATCATCCGCGTATAACGAAATTTTAAATTCCCTACCCCCTACCGAGACCCCCTTAATATCTGACGCTAATCTGACCGCCGCAGCTAAGGGCTCAATGCAGAGGGCAAATAAAAGTGGGGAAAGGGGGCAGCCCTGTCTAGTTCCATTCTTAATTGTTATTTTAGATGATAAGGCATGGGGTAGTCTAATGGACGCCGACGGGTTAGAGTAGAGCCCCCGGAGCGCAGTAAGGAAGGGGCCATTGATCCCATATGCCTGCAAAGTATGGAGCATGAAGGACCAATTTAGGCGATCAAAGGCCTTCTCCGCATCAAGGCTTAACAAGAGCATACAACCCCCTCTCCTATTTACAATGTCAATAAGATCAATGGCCCTCCTAGTGTTATCTCCACCCTGTCGGCACGGGATGAACCCCCTTATCCAAAAGGGAACCCAAAAACTTTCCCATAAAGCAAAATAGTCTAGACCCAAAAATCTTTGTAAAAAAATTTTCATTTTCAGCTTTTAAAAAAACTATGGGTCTAAAAACTCCCCCGCACCCCAAAAGGGGGTCCCCCCCCCCCTTTTCCCAGAAATTAAAGTAAAATTTTGAGTGCAACATGGAGCAGGGGGGGTGGGGCGCCCTTCAAAAAGGGAATTAATACAATTTAGAAAAATTTGGAAGAAAACGGGGGGTTTAAAAAAACCGAAAATTAAAGATAAGTGACCCACCCGGGGCCCGGGGGCCTTCCCAAGGGAAAAATTTCTCCCCCTCAGTTATAAATTTGAAATTTTTAATAGAAATCCAAAAGCCTCTGGTAAAAAAGGCGGGAAAGACCCACTTGGGGCCCAAAAATTTCCCTGAAAATCCCCTTTAGACGATCCACCCCCCACGGGCAAGGAACCCCGGGGGATAATGAAAGAGATAAGTAAAAATTTTCCCAATGAAACAAACTCAAATAGTTTTGGGGATCATAAATCTTTTTACCCTGATTTAAACGAAAGAGCATGGGATTAAAGCCCCACTCATCATCCCGGGAAAGCACCCCGGGCCCCAGGGGGGTTGTGGGGTTAATTAGCCTCCAAAAAAATTTTTTGCCTAGAAAAGGTTAGCCCCTTTTTCCCGCACTAGCATCGTATGCACTTTTTTTCAGCTTTTTAAATACACAAACGCCTAAAAGAGGATTTACCGGGCGTTCCCCCCTAAACTGCTCTCCAGCCTCCCGAGTTCCAGCAACACTCATTCCTTTTTCCTTTTAAAACGCCCTTTTTTGAGAGGGGGTGCCTAGCGCAAACCCACTTACCCCAAAACAGGGCCCTTTTTGGGGCGTTTCCCAAATTTATTCCCGGGGGAGGTACTAAACCCTTTAAATGAATCTAAAAATTTTCCCGTGAGGGGGTGTTTCAACTTTTCCCCCAATGCCCCGGGTTTCCTAAAAGGGCTAAAATTGAGCCTCCAAGGGAACAGACCCGGGGGGGGGGAATTCGCACCACGAAGAAACCACACTAAACGGGGGGCAAGATCCGTCCATTTTAAAGGGGGCCCCAATACCCGCCCGACCCCCATCACCCTTTAAAAGGGCCTAAATTTTCCCCCCAAAAACAAAAAGTTTCTGGAGGGGGACTGGGGGAAATAGAAAAACAAGTGAAAAACCTTCATTTTCTGGATAGAAAACCTTTTCCACAAATAAAAACAACCCAAACAAGGGGAATTTAAATTTTGTTAAATGCCCTTGAAAACCCCCTGCTTTTGCTTTTGCACCCACCAAAGTCTCAATGATAGTTTACCCATAAAAAACCCGAAAAGACCAAAAAAAATATAAAAAATTTAACCTCCCCCCAATAAGAAACCCCCCGACGGGGGGAATGGGGACAACTTAGTCAGAAAATTCGCCCAGGAATTTCAACTGACCTACATTGGGGAGCGAAAAAAATTGGCCAACAAGATGGGGGAACCTCCCAGGGCCCCCCTCAAGAAATTAGGGAACGTCCCCCTGGATCCCCCCCTAGGGGAAGTTTATCAGAAGGGGAAAAACCAAGTATTTTCCGGGAAAACAATTTTCCCCACCCCCCCGCTTTTTTCCTATTTTGCAAACGCTACATGGAAACATTTTACAAAGGGGTTTCAAAAAATTTAAAAGTGTCCCCCTTATTGAATTTGTGCCTTGGAAAAAAAAACCCAAAATGGGAATTTGGGGGGGGCCCTGAGGGCCCCCAAAGCGGGATTTTTTTCTTTTTAAAATTTAAAAAATTGGGGCCCCTTTTACGTTGAAAAGAATTAACATAACTTTGGGAAATCCCTTTGGTAGCTGTTTAAACATATTGCCCCAAATTTGGCCAATCCCAAGTAATCATCAAAAGACAGAAGGGGACATGAGGGGAGAAAAAGGAAGGGTTCCCAAGCCCCAACACAGAAAAAGAAAAAAACAGAAAGAAAAAAAAAAAAAAAAATCTTTTTTAAATACCAAGGCGTAACCCCTGGGGAGGTGGAACAAAAAATGGGAAAAACTAATGAAAAGAACCAGAAAATCCCCCAATAAAAGTCATGGGTACTCTCTTTTTAATGGGTTTGAACCCCAAAAGGGGGTTAGGGGGGTCAAAGGGAACCAAGTGATGGAAAAAGGGCCCTCATGGGGAAACCTTTGAGAACTCGCTGCTTAAGAAAACAAAAAATGATTTCCCCGCAAAACCCTTTCATAAAAGACGATAAAAAAAAAACCAGTAGGAGGTCCCCCCGCCGAGCCATCCAATGCTAATAAGGGGGGGGAAACCCCTTTTCCAAGGGTGGGAAAATGGGTATGCAAAACAAAAAAAAATATCCCAAAAAAATTTTTTGAATAACCCGGGCAAAAAAAAATTTTACGTAAAAATAGCATCTAATTACAAAGACTAAAATGCCCCAAAAATTCAATATGTTTTAAAAAAACCAAAGAATTTTTAAAGGGTTTTCGGGCCCTCTACCAGGCCCCAGAGAGAAAGAAAAGGGCCCCAAATAGAATCAAAAAGGGGGACACAATTCCCCTCAGTCCACAGGGAGTCAAGTGGCGGGTTTTGGTGGAGTGCACCCCAAAGGAACCCCTCCCGGGGGATCCCGCGAGGAGGCCCTTTTCCCTTTTTTGGTTATGCCCTCTGCCCTGCCCCTTTTTGGCAGGGGGGGGGCCTCTAATTCCCAGTTTTTTAGTTTTGGGTGACAGGATCACTAGTGTGAGCAAAAAAGTGGGAAGTCCCAAAGGAAGGGAAGAGCTGCAAGCTCCTTTTCCCAAGGGCCATGAAAGGGGAAAAGGGGAAACCCCCCCGGGAAAACGGTATTAGAGGGGTTCCTTCAAGATATCAACAGGGGCTTGATTTTTCCGGCCCTTTCGGGTAAGGTTACCCAAAGAAAAATTCGGGAAATTTTTGTATATTTTGCACCCTTATGTTGAAGGGTTTTTCGGTTCTACCCTTTCATTTGATCTGCCCCTTTAAAGTGGGAAATCGGGATGCAGCAAAGAAAAATCACTTTTGGGAACGGGCGACCCCTAGGGGTTTTAAAAGAGCTCAAAGCGCTCTTCCATTTGAAAATTTTGGCCCGGGGCCCGAGCCCCCAAACAAAACCCAAGATGTCCCCCAGAACCCTAAAAACCACTTTTTCTTCCCCCGGGGGTTCCGGGACTCCTTTTAAATTCTCAATTATTCCTCCCCTCCCCGTTATCTAATTCCTCTTTTTGGGGCAACGGGCCCTCCCAGGAGTTTTAGCTTGAGTTGAACCCGCCGTTTGCAAGGATGAACAAAATTGCCTGGTGTGAAAATGACCGTTTCCATGGAATAAACTCTCCCCCTAAAGGGCTTTATTTCCGTCCGGATTAAAAGCAGTTCCCCCCTAAAAGCTTCCTTGACCTCGTTATAAATTTCCTTTAAAGTTCATTCCTAGTGGGAAGACCCTCTAAGGAGCGATTGCCAATCCAGAGGGGTACGGGGGCAAGCTCTGGTTATGTAAGGGGAAAGTATCATCAGCCATATAGATGTTCCTGCGCGGGGCTGTTTAAGGAAAACCCATTTTGAAACCCCCGTGGGAAACCCCGGTTAATTCTTCTGGGTACCCCTTTTTTTAAACCTTTTTGCCCCTTAGGGGACATAGTAAAAGGGGCTAGATGCCCAGGTTTGCAGGAGTGTCAGGGGGCTCTGCAGAAAACTAAATATAGGGGCCCTCCCCAAAACACGGTTGTCCAGGGGTCCTGGGGAAAACCGCTGAAGCCCAATCTGGGGCGGGGAGGGGAATTTTTTCCACGTGTGGAAACTTTTTCCCTGCAGAGCAATTAAAGCAAAGCCCCTCTCTCACCCAGTGCCCCCAATGAAAATAGGGGATTAAAGGGAAAACCCCCCACCCAGGGAGTTCAGCCTCCTAATCTTTTGGGCCCAACTTTTTTTCTAACCGGGACAGAGAAACCTTCCCTCCGGGGAAATGAAGCTGTTTAAAACCCGGGACTCACCCCGGGGCACCCCCAGAAAGAGTCAGGTGTTCGGCACACTCCGTTGCTGTGCAGACAGCCAGGGGTCTCTTCCCAGAGCCTGCCTTCCGACCGTCCCCCCTGTGGGGGGTTTGAGACCCGGGTGCCGCCAGTCCCCAATCCCGGGGCCCCCCACTTACGCCCCCCCCCCGCTCGTGCCCGGAAGCCGGTCCGCCCTCCGGGGGCCCGTCGGCGATTTCCTGCGGGAGAGGGGGACCCCCGTACCCCTGCAGCGCTCCGTCCCGCTCGGCGGGCCGCCCCGCATTTTTCGGGCCAGGCCCCACTTCCCTCTGGCGGGAGCTCCCCCCGCGTTTTTCCCGGGGTTAGGCCCAACCCTCCAGCCCCGCAAATCGCGTGAGAAAAAAAGTAAGAGGGAGGCTCCCCCGCCCCAAAACCCTGCTCTCCCGAGTCCCTGATGAGTAGAGAGGCCGCCCAAATTTGGTTCCCCTGCCGGGATGAGGGCGGGAAATTCCCCCCGTAGTTTTCAGCGATCCTCCGGACAAACCGACTCATCCCGGCCAAATCTTGCCCCCCGAAAAAAATCCAAGCCACGCCCCCCCGGGCCCACTTATTTTTAAAGGATAAAAATTTTTTCCTAATTCATAGTAAAAAAAAAAAATAAAAAATAAAGATCCTGTAAATTTTTTTTTTTTTTTTTGTTTTTTTTTTTTTTGCTTGTATGCAGAAAGGGAAAAAACATAACAGGAGCGGGACTTTAAATACCCCCAAATTTAAAATCCCAGTGAAACCCCATAAAGAAAAAAAAAGGAAAATATGCAGCAAAGTCCGATTTGCCCCCTTTGCTTTCCCTACCATGAAATTACACAGTTTATTTTCCAGAGATTTTTCAGTCATAAAAATTATGGCTCTTTGTTTTTTTTCCCTCCTCCCCCTTTCCAAAACTTTTTAATTTTTTCCCCCTACATAGACAAAAGGGGGGGGTTTTTATTTTGCGGGACAAGATGTCCCTTTCTAAGGGGTTTATTCCAAACATAAAAATATACGGGAAAACCCCGAAAAAAAAATTTCCAAGGGGACAAAATTTAAAAAAAGGTACTTACACAGGGTTTGGGGGTTTTTTTATTTTTCAACATTCTTTGGAAGAAATAATGTTTTATCGGTTTTGGGTCAGGTTGACTCAACTTCGACAATACCCCAAAAATGTAGGGTTATCTCCCCTAAAAATTTGTTTCCATAAAAAAACAAACTCCCCTAAATTAAATTTTTTTGCCCCTTTAAATTATTTTTTTTAGGTTTTCCCAAAGTTACTTGGGAGGGGGCGTTTTTTTTCAGGCTTATGTTTTCTTTTTTTTGGCACCCCTTTGGGATACATGTGACTTTTTAAAATCACTTTTCCCTTTTAATTTTTAGGGGATGTAAAAAAAACCCGAACTCCCCAAAATTTTTTGCCCAAATTTAAAAATTTTTTTTTAACTTGTAAAAAGTCAAAAATGGGGATTTTAAAAAATTTTTTTATTTTTCCCCATAAAAAAGAGGGTGGGGTGTGTTGGGGGGGGGGGGGGGGTGGGGGCGCCATTTGACCCATTTTCCTAGGGGACCCAAAAAAAATCTTTTCCCGGCCCTGCCCTGGCATACAGGGGCAAATCTCCACAGGGAAAAAGGGGAGGTTAGGCGGGTGCCCCGCTTTTTTTGGGTCCATCCAAACAGAACGAAAATCTTTTTAACGTGTACGATAAAAAAGTATGACAAACCCTGCCCCTGTTCGGGCAAACTTTTTTTTTTTCTCCCTTTTCTCTCTTTTTTTTTGGGGGACTTTTTTTAATCTAAATTTTAAAATTTTTCTATTGTATGATGGATACAACGTTTACAGCCTGGGCACAAACACTAGGATCTATTTTGCATTAACATATATTGTAAAAAATGTCTTCTGTAATGTATAAGTTTGTTTTTTTTTAAACTTGAAAAAACCCGCCCCCCCCCCTTTACAATTTCAAGCCTAATTTTTAAAGGCTTTGTAAAATCGGACACTAGGGTTTAATGTCCGCCTTTCATCCCCTCCCCCCACAATTTAATGCACACGGTTTCGCATGCTTTCTCCCTTGGTTTAAAAATGGATCCGTCATCTGTTCAAAATAACACAGTGTGCACTGAGCCTTATAGCTACTTTTTCCTCCCCGAAGATGCTGCTGCCGCCAGGCAATGGGTCAGAGGGCCCTTTTGGCAGCCAAAGGGCCCTTTTTAGGCTAAATTTCCTTGGGGGGAAAGGGTGATGACGTTTCTCCCCACCCCCTAAACAAGATGCCCAGTGCATCACCATCAGCCAAAGCCAAAATATACAAAATGCTTACACAAAATGTGCTATGTAAAAAAACAGATGTCATACAGTGACCAAAATTTAAAAACTGCTAAAACCAAAAACCCGGGAAACCAAGCCCCAAAATACCAATGTCCTAAAAGACCACATAACAAACCCCCACCCGGTTCCCCAATAATGCTGACCAAAAATAACACCAGCACAAAGGGGGACAGAAATAATACCATGACCACATTTCACCCAAAAGCGTCGAATAATACCCCCCCCCCACGGGAACATATCCCCCACCGCATAGGGCTGAATAAAACCCCCCACACCATGACCGAAGGGGACTTTAAAAAATCCAAACCCAAACCATGACCTCATACACCACACTTAGTGACTGAAAAAAAACCAAACCCCCACCATGACCCATACCCCCCACCGCATAGGTTTACTGAAAAAAAAACCCAAACCCCAAAAACCCCGGGCTGCATATCCCCCACAAACCTAGTGACTGAAAAATACCCAAACCACCCGGACCGCCCCTTTTCCACCAAACCCCATAAAATACTTGAAAAAATAAACCCCCAACCGTGACCGCCCTATAGACCCCGCATGTACAGAAAAATACCACCACACCGTGACCCCCAAAATAGCCACCGCATAGGAAATGAATAACACCCCCACACCGGGGTACCCAGGGATCGCCACCCCCCCTAGTGCCCGAAAACCCCCCCCCCACACCGGGCCGCGTAATTTGCCACCCATTTTGGGGCCCAGGTGACGAATAACCCCGCCACACCCCCTTGGGCCGCCCTACGCCCCAGGCCCCAGTATGAAAACACCGGGCCCCACCCTGACCGCAAAAACGCCACCGCATAGTTTACTGAATAACACCACCACCCCGTTTACCCGCAAATCGCCACCGGGGAAAAGGACAGAAAAAAACCCCACCACACCGTGACCGCAAAATCGCCACCCCCAAAATGACAAAAAAAACCCACCACACGTGACCCCCAAATCGCCACCGGGATAGTGACTGAAAAACACCAAACCCCAAAAACCCGGGCCGGGGAAACCCCCACCCAAACATTTGTGACTGAAAACCCCACCAAAACCCTGACCCCAAAAATACCACAGCATAGTGACTGAAAAAAACCAACCCAACCACCCCGGGGAAACCGCAAAATTTTCCCCCAACCCGCATTAATGGACCCGAATAATACCACCCCAACCCCGGGCCCATATACCACCGCAAAGGGGGAAATGAATAAAACCACCAACCCCCTGACCGCATATCACCCACCACCTTTGACTGAATAAACCCCCCCACACCGTGGCCGCTAAAAACCCCCAGCCTAGTGAATGAAAAACAACCCCCATCCATGGCCGCGTATCGCCCCAAAGCCTAGTGACTTTAATAAAAACCGCCCTACCGGTTTCCCACCCATCGCCACCGGGCCCAAATGACTGAGTAAAAGCACAAAAACCAATTTCTGAAAACAAACCCTTATAACAAACCCATTTTAAAGTACATACAGGGGGTTTGGAAAACCAAATGTACACAGGCTCTGCAGACAAATAAAACCATTACAAATAAAGTTACAACCAAGGAATGAAAATTCCCTCTCTTAAGAGTTTTTCCCCTTCTCTTAAATCTTCTCCAACTTTCCCCGAAAAGCCCTGGCCCTTCTCCCCCGGCCCCCAACCTTTAATGAAAAATTTTACAAAACCAACAAACTTAGACGCCTCACCCCTTTTTCACATTCTTTTGCCAATTCCTATCCTTCTAAACAAACCCCCCATCTATAGAAACCCCCCCTATGGGGAATAATTACCCCCTTGTGCCCCCCAAAGGCTATGAGGTTCCCCTTTTGGGGCACCAAGTTTAGGGCCCGTTTTTTTTAAAAACCCAAAACAAGAAGAATTAAAATTTTCCCCAGACAAGGGAAGTAGGTTTCACCCCCAAACTAGGGGAGGCAGGGGCCCCCCAGAAGGTAGGTTTTTTAGTGCGCCATTGGGTAGGCAACCATAGTTCTCCCCCAAAAATATACTTTACCAACCTCCCTGAATTTTCAGAGAGAACCCCCGAAGAGTTGGTAAATCTCCTCTTCGGTAGGGTTTTTCCCCCCAAAATTTGGGAAACCCCGGCCAAAGGGGGGCCATTTCCCCTTATTTTATGGTACCGGCCCCTATCAAGTACTGGTAACTTCTAGAATACACTCTGTGGCCTTCCTATTATGGGATGTTCACACGGCTGATTTGGACGCCCAAAACAGCATCAAAACCTTCCCTGAAACGTGCCTCTTCAAACGAGGTTTCCACCCATACAAATTAATAAACCAAAACCAAAAACCGGGGCAGAAAAAAGCCCAAAAAACCGTGCCGTCTTTTATAAATACCCCTTGTTTCAGCCCAAAATACTGAAAAAGGGGGCCCAAAAATATTTCCCCAAATTTGACATTTTTTGGTTGGGTTTTTCCTAAGCCAAAAAAGCACTAAACCCCTTTAAAACAAACTGGGGCACTTTTTTACTGGGCTGTGGGGGGTTTTCCCCGTAAATATGGTGGTGCCAAGTAAAACCCATGAACGCTTCCCTTTGGCATCATCGGTGCAAAAGGGGACCACCCTTGGAACTCCCGGGTCCGAAGGAAAACGATTTGATGTTCTGTTACCCAGCTTGGGTGATGGAAAATCCAACATTTTCCCTAAGCAAAAAGATACCACTCCATTATCAGCTTCCCCAGGTTTTTTAATAAAGGCCCCCCCAAAAAAAAAAATAGAAATATAGATAACTATTATGTGGTTATATAGGCCCCCTGTAGTTGTCCCTCCCCCCCCCCTCCCTGTAGCTAATGGCGGGGGGGAAGCTACTCGGGCCCCCCAAAGTTTCCCTCTTCACATGGCAGGTACTTTGGGCTGGGGAATAGGTAAACGGGGTGAAAGTCATCAAACCCCCCACACACTCCCGGGAAACTTCTGGGGGAGGGAAAACATAGGCTTTCCCCATCCGAGGGAACCAGCGGGGGGGTGAGTAAACAGGCGTCACGCCCCCAAAAAGGGTGCCCAAAAGTTAAGTAAAAAGTAAAAAAAAAAAATCCACCGCGCACCATAAAAGTGTATTGCGATTAATATTTATTCATAAGAGGCTTCGAACATATCCAAAAAAAAAAACAAAAGGGGGGGGAAAATTTTCAAGGGCAAAAATTTAACAAGTGTTTAACTTTTAAAAGAGGGAAATATGAGTGAGGTATTTACTTAGATGTCAATCATAAGTCCCATGTTTCGGCGGTTTTCTCTCACTTTCCTTACCCCCTGTTAAAAGGGTTACATATTTTTCCCCCTACCCCCAAAACAAAACCAGTAATTCCCTACTACTTTCCAAACCCAATTTGGGAAGATTATTTAATTTTCGACCTTAATTTTTTTTACATATTCTTCTTTTTTTTTTTTTGGACACCCACATTGCTTACATAGGTGTCCCCCCCACTCCTAACTATCCCAAAATATCCCCTCTAATTCACCTAAATTTTTTGTCCCTTATAAAGGCAACCCGGGCCCAAACGTTTGGGCTTATGATTTGAGTAAATCAATCGGCCCAAAATTTGGTTTAAAATAAATATGGGTAACGGATAGTATAAAAAGTAGGGGGGGACCCAGGGAACCCTTTTAAATGATGCAACCGCCGAAACATCGACTTATGAAATTTAAAAATCTACGTAAATACACCCATTCCAAAGTTTAAAACTTTGTTGAATTGCCTTTTAAAAAACCCCCCCTTTTTTGATGATTGAAGCCTCTTTTAAATAAATAAATTTAAACGCAAAAAATTTTTTATGGTGCGCGGGGTGGGTTTTATATTTTTCTCTGGGGTCAGGGTTGATTTTTTCCCCCTTTCCACCTCTAGCACCCATCTATAACTATATTTCTAGTTGGTGGTGTGGGACCAAATTTTTTTTTCTAAAGTGGGTTTTACACCCTCACCGAGCGGTTTTAAAAACAAGGGAAGGCAAAGGGGGGTAAAAGGCTCGTCCCTCCAAACTCCCTGTACAAAACACTGCAACCTGAATGGAGCGTTAAAATCCCGCCCTACCACACACCCGTTTTCTCACTTGGGAGGGGGTATGTTTTCAATTTTTCCTCCACCCGTAGGTCCCTGCTTTCCCGCTAACCCCTTTTTCCTTTTCCATCCTATTAAACCCGCCCCAAGATGCTGCCTGCAGCTGTGTAATCATGCCCAGTCCCTGCCCTTTGCTGTTCAATACAATTGGTAAGGGGCTAAAAGGAAGAGAAGCTGCCCCTAATATATAATAAATTGTTGCAGGGGAAAGTTTAATGCGGGGGCCCAAAAGCAAGAGGAATTGGGGCCGGGCCATTTTCTAAATGCTCCCCTAACCCTTTAGCCCCATCACATGAGGGGGTAAATTGAAGAAAATGGGGGGGGCCGGGGAAAGCGCTGCCCCAAGGGGGAAATGGACCAATTTCAGCAACATTTTTTTTACCTGCTTTTTAAAAGAAGAGTTCAAAACCCCTTCATAAGACCTGACCCGTGGGTTGGGCAATTCCTTTAAACCCGAGAGAGAAGTTGCCCCTGTGGTCCCCACTTTTCACCCAACCCAAGTTAAGGGAAAAGAGGCCGTTTTTCTAGCCTGGAAAAAATGGGGGCATATGTGAGGCGTGTATGCAGGATCGATGGAGGCCAAAACTTTTTCTTTGAACAAATTCACAGACTCCACGTATGTCGTTTCAGGACATTTTTTTGAAAAATGGTTTTTTTTCCTATTTAAAAATGTTTTTAAAATTTTTTTTTGTGTTTTTACAAAATTGTATTTCCAAAAGATTTTATTTTACACCACAAAAAAAAGGGTAACAATGTTTTTTACCTTTTTGACTTTAGGCCCATATCTCCCCAACAAAAACAGCTTTGAATTTTGAGCTCACAACAAAATTTTTTAGACAATCATCTTGGCTCCATTCATAACTTTTTAACTGCAGCTATTTCCCTATCTTCGCTCTGCAGAAATTTTTGTCATTTAACTGCATTGTTACTGTTTTTTTCTCCTGGACAATCTTTTTCTTTTTGTTACTAAAAAAATTTACAACCTGTTTCCCCACATTCCCAAAAACCCCAACGTTATTTGGCTGAAATTTCCCCAAATGGAAGGCATGGTTCGAGCCCCCCATGAAGAAGGTTTCCCCAAAAAAAAAAGAACACACATCCCCGCTCCTTATAGCGGCTATGGGGCCCAAAAAAAATTCCGAACTGCATCATTGTGAGGCCCTGACAGCAGGAAGAACATGGAATGGGAAGTTTCCCTCCAAAGCCAAAATTGACGTCGAGGTAAAACAAAGTCAACAAGTCGCTCATCACAAAGTTTAACAGTTCTACGCTAAGACACGGCAGGGCGCGGGCCTAGCGTGGGACGGGGGCTTTGTAGGCCCTTTGTAAGAGTGGGGATCACAACTCCAAAGCCCGAGCACCGGGCCCCAATTAAAACATCTGGGTGAAGGCCCGAAAAAAGGGGAAGGAGCCGCGACTTCAATCTCCTCATAAGAAGCGTCGGAAAAGTGTTTACAGAAAAGGACGAAAAATGGAAGATTGGAAACTGGGGATTTAGAGTGAAGAGATGGAATTCAATAGACCGGGCTCTGATGGGGGGAATGGGAAGAACCAAGGGAAAAGGGGCGAACGGAGAGAGAAACTGAGGGAACTGTCAGGATCTGTGGAGGAAGCCTGAGGATATGGGGAGAGGTCACAGCCAAAGATGTTGGATACTTGACCAGGATGGATGGTGACCTCAATGCTGAGCTCTGTGAGGGTCCTACAGGATGAGTTACTTCATACACTCGAGGACTATGGGGATGAAGAGGACGACATAGTGTCCAGCAGGACAACGCCCTGAAGCAGACGTCAAGGTTGGAGAAGGAAGGGGTCAATGGCAATGAAGCGGAGTTGCTGTATTGGCCTCCACGGTCCCCAGACCTCAACCCAATCCAACATTTGTGGGGAGAGGTGAAGACAAAGCTGTATTCACACCCAAGTCCAGTCTGCACCAACATTGGGAACGTGTAGAAGAGACCGGGCAGCAGATTTTGATCAAGACCTGCTTGAATCTGATCCAGAGCCCAGAAGGATTCAGGCAGAGCTCAAAGCCAAAGGGGGATTTACCAAATACTAATAAAATAATTAACATTTTGATTTTAAGGAGCAAAACAGTAACAATGCAGTTACAGGAAAGAATCTGCAGAACTAAGCAGATGATAAATACTTGCAGGTCACATTTATGTATAAAGTAGGTAAGATTGTCTATAAAATGATGGGAGTCTCATGCACAAAGCTGTAGTGTATGGCGAGATGTGGAGCCTGAAAGTCAAAAGTTAAAAACATTGTTACCCTTTTACTTGTCAGTGTCTGTTCTACCTAAATAGCTTGATTATTATAAGGTGATAAACAGCCGGATGTTACCATTTTACTACAGTAAAGTTATCACTTAAACATGCGCCGTGTAGGAGGGAGTGAGGAGTCGGAGGTTTGGCTTGCCAACTCCACAGCCCTGTGTGTATATATACCTGCATGTGTGCAGATTATGTGACTATACATTTATCTAGTGTTTATGTGTGTATAGATTTATGCATGGGGGCAGTCTGTGCACATGGACAGACATAGTATACATGTATACACATCATTGTCAGTGTGTTATTACGTGTGTGTGTATATACGTGTAGTGTGACTGGTAGGTGTTGCTACCTGTGCAGTATGTGAATGTCATGTACAAATCAGCATGTGATGTGGGGGCCACTGTAATGGAGTTTTATTTCCACTCGGGCGGCAAATGGAGCATAAATCCCACCACAGCACAGTTCAGGCACCCCAAAATATTCGCTGCCACCACCTTCCATCATAATTAAAGGAAAAAAAAAAAAACAGACCCAGAGCCATGTCCTCTCCCTCTTACGGCTGAACAATTATGTCTGGCCCCATCATCACTCCACTATATACCATGGCGCTGATGTATAGTGATTCCATCTTACATAAATATGTTACAGATTTTTCTTTAATTTCCGGTTCCACATCTTTCTCCTCGGCGACATCTTGTCACTTGTTATCAGTATTATTCCTCCATTGTGACCCAAGCATCAAAGCCAAGAAGTTATTTCTAGTGCATAAGAGACTGAACTAAAACGAACTTCATTGTCGTCAATGGGTCTCCTATTTGAAACCTGTGTAACATTAAGACTGGTTGCTATGGGCATCGATTGTCCTTATTGCTCATAGCAACCAGTCAGAGCTCTCAGTAACCAATCAGAGCCTCGCTTTCATTTCCTATACTGCTCTGGAAAATGAAAGCTGCGCTCTGATTGGTTCCTTTGAGCTCTGGTTGCTATGAGCAACAACTATAGTCTTAGGCTAGGCTCACACTGTGTGTTTGTTTTTACCACTGACACATTCCAATATCAGCAGCACACTATCAACTAAAGAAACTATCAAAGGGGACATAGGAATTTTTGAAAAAGAGGTTCTTAGTCAACGTTTTTGATCAAAACTGCTTAAGCCAACTCCGAAACTTCAACGGGACCTCAAATGCAGGTGGGTTCTACACTATTGTTACCTCTCTTTTGGGGACTGTTCAGACCTCCATACTTCAGGGAGTGAAGGCACCAGCTTACAAGTTACACTGCACTGATTTAAAACCCTGTGAAGGTGGGTGGAGTGCAGAAAACCAAAATGGAGGCAGCCACTCCTCCTTTCACAAGCTAGAAAACAATATATGGTTTTGCACATCAAAAACTTTTTTGGGAAAAAAAAAAACAGGCCCCAAAAGAGGTAACAATAGTGTAGCACCTCCTGCATTTGAGGTCCCGTTGAAGTTTCGGAGGTGGGTAATCCGTAATTCGCACAGTACGCCACAAAATACGGGCTGAAATACGTCCCAGAATAAGCTGTGTGAACATAGGCTTACTGTCATTTTTATGCTTACTTGGGGTGAGGATTACTTGTTTAATCCATCTCCTAAAAAATGCTATACCTGTTGCCCGTAGCAGCCAATCAGAGCTCTGCTTTAATTTTTCCAGGGCAGTACAGAAAATGAAAGCAGAGCTCTGATTGGTTGCTATGTGCTCTGATTGGTTGCTATGGGCAGTTAAGACTAAGTCTAACGCCATGTTCACACGGCTTAAAACTGGATGTATTTCAGTCTGTAATTACACGTCGTACTGCGCGAATTACGGCTGGAATACGTCCTAGTAACTACGGTAAATCCACAGTTCTCATAGAGAACTATGGATTACGTGTCCTCTCCCTGCTCGGCGAATACGCCGCGGGGGAGATGAGTGACATGTGAATTACCAGCGGCGTATACGCACCGCTGGTGATACAAGTCTATGGGCCGGCAAAGTGCCGGCCCCCCGCTCCCGTCCCCGTCCACACGGCGTAATTGCGGGGCGTAATTACGCCCTGCAAATACACCGTGTGAACATAGACTAAGGGTGCATTTACATGGTAAAGACCAAATACCGGTTGGAAATGCCTGTCTGTTTTTGGCACGTAGGGGGGCAGCTTTTGTACGCGGTTTGTGGATTCAAGCTGCCCCCCTTCGCACCCACATGTTCCTTTTTCCGCCGGGCAGATCATGAACATGTTCTAGGTTTTTCGGACCGCTGCCGTTGTAAAAGACCACCCGGCAGAAAATCCAAGCAGTGGGGACTGCTGCACGGATTTTCCATAGAAGTCTATGGGGGAGCATTGCTTGTCGGTGTTCAAGTGGTTTGTAAAACCGTAAACCGTCTGAAAAACCAACAAGTAACCAGTGCCGTGTTCACATGACATCTTTGTGGTCCGTACCCCCCGAAGTACAGTCCACTACTGAGGTAATTCATAGCTGTCACTGAGAGCTGTGATTAGTCTGTTTTTCCCAACGTGTACTGTGCTCTGGGAGAAAGAAGTGACCTGTCATTTCTTATGTGCTGGGGAAAGTGGATGGGGGCCGAGCGCTTTAGAAGTACACACTTGCCAGCACATACTTCTAAAACAACCTGTCTATAGCAGAGTGCACAGATATGCTCTGCGATACGACATGTCAACATACCCTAACTGTTGGGGCTCGTTCACACAACGTTTTTGGACGCTTATTTTGGGGCATATTCCCTGCGGAATCAAACCCAAAACAAGCATCTTGAAAATTGACAGTAGGACGCCTCACATTGACTTTAGTGTAAAATAAGTGTTGTCGTTCACATGAAGCCCAGCGGGGGGTTACTGAGACATTACACCAATCGTCTTCTCTGTTGGGCGATGATTAGTTTTTAACTAGGAGGCGCTTATGACTTATGTCGCTCGATGGTTAAACACATACTTGCCAACTTTTGAAAGTGGGAGATTCTAAGGGGTGGGGCGCTACATGAGCCGCGGCAAAAAAAAAATTGCATGACCACGCCCATCTTGTTTATGAGCCATGCCCTTAGAAAAAGCCACACCCACTCCACCTAACTGCATAACCGCTCTGGAAGAAAGCCAGGTAGTGCCCCCTTTGTAGCCAGGTAGTGCCCCTTGTAGTCAGGTAGATGCCCCCAATGGCTAATAAAAATAAAATTAATAAAAACTACTCGCCTCCCCAGGCTCCCAGCAATCCGTCCAGCTCCCGACAATCTCCTGGGCCGGCAGAGTTTGCAGACCAAGGAGACTCGGCGTTGCAGGGGGTGTGTGTACATCTGTGCGTCACACCCCCAGCGACGGTGAACAGTATGTACAGCACTCACCGGGCGCTGTACATACATGGGAGAAGGCAGGAGGAGAACGGCCCAGCGGCGCCAGAGTAGCGAACTAGCGCTACTCTGGCGGCGCGGTCATTTAAAGAACCCCCGCTGCTTGTTGGCGGCGGGAGGTTCGCCAAATTTTGCCGGGGTGACCCCCATTACCGGGAACCCTGCGTCAAAAGCGGGAGAGTTGGCATGTATGGTTAAACAGTGAGGAGGCCGGCTGGCTATCGCCATGTAGATCTGGCTGGAGGAAAGGGGACAAGTCATAGCGTCTGACGACTGTGATAAAGGACTAGAATATAATATATATTAGAGGAATAATATATTCAGGTTATTATTATGATTATACAAATAAGTCTGTATTAGGAGAACACTATATGATTATCAGACAGACGACTATTACTTATGTAATAACCTGATCAGTCCCAACTTGTGTCCCCACAGGTCTCTTCATCCTGATCCTACCATCACTCTCATTAGGAGACTATGTGCGGAGAGGAGCAGACATCACCGATGATCACTGCAGCATGAAATGTCCCCATACAAATGGCACCCTGGAGCTGTACAGGGAATGTGGACAGGATAACAGTACGCTCCTTCACTTGTGGTGTGATAATCTGTGGCTCATTGATCCCCCTGATCCCAGACTCCATGTGGACACAAGCAGGGGGTGCTGGACCCTGACAGATGCCGGGAAGGACGACTCCTGTGTCTATAATGTTGTGTATTACGGACAAGGAGGAGGAGTCCTGAGGACGTTCCCCATCACTGTACTAGGTAAGAGCTGATGGGTCACACAGCAGGAGACATCTCTCTATTGTCCTCTATGGGGAACCTGAATTCTGTCCTCATGTAATAGAGGCCGGTAACACATGGTCAGTAGTCACTGGGGGCTGTATGTGGGGAGTGGGCTGCAGATCACATGACTGATGGTTAGTATAGGGGCAGGTACTGGGGTGTGACAGCAGAGCTAGCACTCTATCCCCAGCATCTAGATCCATGTCCATGCTGATGTCACATGACTAATGGTCAGTATAGGGGCAGATACTGGGGTGTGACAGCAGAGCTAGCACTCTATCCCCAGCACCTAGATCCATGTCCATGCTGATGTCACATGACTCATGGTCAGTATAGGGGCAGGTACTGGGGTGTGACAGCAGAGCTAGCACTCTATCTCCAGCATCTAGATCCATGTCCATGCTGATGTCACATGACTAATGGTCAGTATAGGGGCAGGTACTGGGGTGTGACAGCAGAGCTAGCACTCTATACCCAGCACCTAGATACATGTCCATGCTGATGTCACAAGACTAATGGCCAGTATAGGGGCTGGTACTGGGGTGTGACTAGCAGAGCTAGCACTCTATACCAGCACCTACATCCATGTCCATGTGATGTCACATGACTGATGGTCAGTATAGGGGCAGGTACTGGGGTGTGACAGCAGAGCTAGCACTCTATACCCAGCACCTAGATCCATGTCCATGCTGATGTCACATGACTGATGGTCAGTTTTGGGGAAGGTACTGGGTTGTGACCGCAGCGCTAGCACTCTATCCCAGCACCTAGATGCATGTCCATGCTGATGTCACATGACTAATGGTCAGTATAGGGGCAGGTACTGGGGTGTGACAGCAGAGCTAGCACTCTATCCCCAGCACCTAGATCCATGTCCATGCTGATGTCACATGACTGATGGTCAGTATAGGGGCAGGTACTGGGGTGTGACAGCAGAGCTAGCACTCTTTACACAGCACTTTGATCCATGTCCATGCTGATGTCACATGACTGATGGTCACCGACCTTCTCCTGATACTTCCAGATCCGGTTCTCATCTCCAGCATCACAGTAACGGCAGCCGGCTGGGTCAGGACATTGCTGTGAGCATCCAGTTCTCTGGAGAGGAGGCGGCTGTGACCTGGGAGGTGGACGGGCAGCCTCTCCCTGGTATCAGATACCGGCTGATAGATGACAATAGGACACTGATTGCTCTGTACAGCCGCCATGTTCCTGTATGGAGAGCACAATCCCCCACTATGATCAGTAGGTGACTCCCCTCTGCCTCCAGCTCCTGCCCCCAGAGACGCCGGTGACCAGTCCAGCAGTGGTGATGAGAATATATTGTATGACGTCCCCATCACACTGATGATAGAACTTGTTTCCTTCTAGATCCTCCTGATGTCACCAGAGAACTGCTGGATCCTCCTCATCAGGATTCCTGGGATCTCCACAAGATGAATGGATCAGGGATCTGTGTAGTATGATCGGCCTCCATCTTGTGGACAATGTAGCTTTACATTTTCTTCCTCGCCTTCGCTTTCTCAAAGCAATGACCAAGGACCTCACCAGTATCAGCCGCCTCCATCTGTAATGGAAAAGTATCCGGTTATTATTTCACTGGCCACAAAATGATTCCTTCCTAATGTAAAAGTCCTGTACTGTGGCTGGGAATTCCCATGGACGGTCTATAGAGGCCCAGGGGGAGCGGTTATCAGCCACTGTGTGACCTCTGACATTGGGCCGGGGTTGTGAACTCTCCGGAGGGGGTGGGGATGGGGTCTGTGTCTCCAACCTGAACATCCCCATCATCCAGAAAGGTTCAGTAAAGGACACTTCCCCCTCTTATCACCGCACTGTCCTGTCAGAAACCACTAATTGTCCTAATGAACAGATGGGTCGTTCTAGAAACCTGAGCCAAGGACTGAGTGTAATGTAGTACACTAGGAATAGCTGTCACCTCCACCTGTGTTATATACAGCAAGAGGACAGGCACCGCCCCCTGCCCTGTTATATACAGCAGGTGAACTGACTCCGCCTCCATGTTATATACAGGAGGGGAACTGACTCCACCTCCTTCCCAATGTTACATACAGCAGGGGAACTGACTCCACCTCCTTCCAAATTTTATATACAGCTGGGGAACTGACTCCACCTCCTTCCCAATGTTATATACAGCAGGGGAACTGACTCCACCTCCTGCCCAATGTTATATACAGCAGGGGAACTGACTCCACCTCCTGCCCAATGTTATATACAGCAGGGGAACTGACTCCACCTCCATGTTACATAAAGCAGGGGAACTGGCCCCGCCCCCGCATTATATATACAGCAGAACTGGCCACGCCCCCTCCCCTGTGTTATATACAGCAGAACTGGCCACGCCCCCTCCCCTGTGTTATATATGGCAGAACTGGCCACGCCCCCTCTCCTGTGTTATATACAGCAGGTGAACTGGCTCCACCCCAGGCTCTGCCCACTGTGACACCCTCCCCCTCTAGATACACTCGCCTATAGCTGACAGGGACCTGACCCATCCTCTGTGACATCCTCCCCCTCTAGATACACTCGCCTATAGGTGCCAGGGACCTGACCCGCCCTCTGTGACACCCCCCCCCTCTAGATACACACGCCTCTAGGTGACAGGGACCTGACCGGTCCACTGTGACACCCACCCCTCTAGATACACCCGCCTTTAGGTGACAGGGGCCTGACCCAGTCCTTTGTGACACCCTCTCCCTCTAAATACACTCACTTATAGGTGACAGGGGCCTGACAACGTCCACTACAAATATCATCAAGAAATTGTCTGAAGCCACACAGAGACTGGGGAAGGATCTCCAGGATGAGTGAGAGCAGACAATTTAGGAGTATGTGGGATAGAATGAACCCAGTGGTGGGGAGCAGGGTGATGCTGTGGTAGTTTTGATGCTTACTTGAAGACCATGGTGCAGTCTGGTGGGATTGTCATTACACATCTTGCTGATGATGACTTGAAACTTATGTGGAAATGCCTTGACTTTCTCTGCAGAAACATCATGTGGCCGCAAGCTGTTGTAGATTGTAAGCCTTCGTGGGCAGGGTCCTTTCTCCCAGTGTACCAGTTGTACCACTCAGCCACTTATCGTTGCCACTGTACTTTGTTTGACACATGTAATGTATGTCACCCCCTTAAAAGTACAGCACCCTGGAATCAATGGTGCATTAAAATAATAAGTGCTCCTTCCCGCATTGCAAGATTGCAGCTTCCTTTTTATGCAGGATTCTGTCTTGGGACTGTAGATAGATGGATCCATTTGTGCTTGGCCCATGTGGGGTGCTTGTCATCTCTGCATTACATGGTGAACAGCAATACAATGTGCCTCATTAGCTTCTTCTTCCCACCATTTGTTGCGGATTTTCCTCTGAGTCTCTGCTTTGAGGTGCTGGTGTTCCTCCTGCATCTGCTGTGATGTGATATAATTTTGCTACTTGCAGAGGAGGTCAGGCTCTAAGAGGAGGTCGAGCTCTCGGACCAGGTTGGGCCCTCAGAGAAGGTTTGACCTAAACGGAAGTCAGGCCCCCAGAGGACATCAGGCCCCCAGAGGAGGTCGGGCCAAGAGTTCGGCCTTTTTGGTGATATCTTGGAGGGTTGTCTTCCTTCCTGTCTTTAGGCTTTTGACATTTGAGTCGAGCTAAGTGTTCATGATGGTGCAAAACCTGATGCTGATCTGTCGAGCAAGAAGCCATTGAATTCTGCAGAGTTTCTTCTCTAGATGTCACTGTTGCTCTCGCCATAGTTTGTTTATATCCTTCAGACGTATTTCTGTGTCCGGCCACTAGATGTCCTCAGCCTATTTAATTACAATTTTCAATAATTCATTGCATTTGGTCACAATGTCTGAAGTTTGATCACACACTGCTCACAAAAATTTCAGGATATTTGGCTTAAATTTCAGAATGAACATAACATTTCTTGAAGTTTTTTTTAATCCCTTTACCGCCAGAGCCATCTTTGGTCCAAAAAGTCTTTGATTATTTGTGAAAAATATCAAAGTATCGTGAAAAATTTACCATTTTCAAACTTCAAAAATTTCTGCGTGTAAGACCGATCGTTATTTCACTCAAAATAGTTTATAACTAGCATCTAACATATCTCCACTGTAGGTTAGCATCTTTTTTTAAAAGTCTTTTTTTTTTTTTTTACGATATTAAGGGGCTTAGAAATTTAGTAGTAATTTTCAAATTTTCAAGAAAATTTGCAATACTACACCCCCTAAAGTTTTCAAAACAGCATTTAGGAAGTTTATTAACCCATTAGGTGTTTCACAGGAATTAAAAGTGGAGGTGAAATTTCAAAATTTCACTTTTTTTTTTTGCAGATTTTAAATTTTTTAAACAAATTTTCACAAGAACACGGTAGATGTGAAAAAGGGAAATGCAACTTAAAAATTGATTCCCCGATTTTTGATGTTTTTTTGGGGATATCCCATATGTGGCCCCTAGTGCATATTTGGCTCAACAAAAAGCCTCAAGTAGGGAGGAGCACTTACTTACTGAACATTGGGGTCTCATTTTCATTACGATTTTCTTTAGGTGCCATTTCAGGTTTGCAGATGCTCTAAGGTGCTAAAACGTAATAAACACCCTAAAAACACCCCATATTGGAAGCTACACCCATTAAGGAATATATCCAGGGGAGTAATGAATATACGGACCTCACAGGTGTTTCACTAATTTTTTTTTGTGTTAGGCTGTGAAAATGAAAAATGTATTTTTTTCCAATAATCTGCAGTTGTAACTGAAAATGTTTAATTTTTACAAGTAATTCTGGAAAAAAAGCACCCGAAATTGTGTTACACAATTTCTTCCAATTTCAGCAATGCCCTACATGTGGATGTAAACTGCTGTTTGGGTGCTTGGCAGGCCGTACAAGCTTTATTTGCCTATTGCAATGCAGATTTTAGTGGTGCCATTTGCAAAGCCCCCAAAGGTTCAATACCACTCAGGGATCTCATCTAGGGGTGTATTGTGCATTTTGGGCGCATAGGTGTTCAATAGTTTTTTTTAGCATTGGGCCATGAAAATTGGGGGGGAACGCAGTTCCATCATTGTTTATTGGGCTTCAATTCTACAGTGTTCGCCGTGCAGTGTAAATGAAAGGTTAACTTTAGTTTGTAGGTCGGTACAATTGCAATGAAGTAAATTTTATATCATTTTTTTATGTTTTATTACTTTTACACAATAGAAATATGTCTATAAAAAAATTGAGTTTTATGTTGTCCTATTCTGACAGCCATAAATTTTTCATTTTCCTGTGTACAGAGCTAATTATGGGCTAGTTTTTTGGGGGAAGTTGAAGTTTTTATTAGTACCATTATGGGGTGTATATTACACTTTGATCACTTTTTATTAAGGTTTTTGTGAGGCATTTTGAACAAAATACAGCATTCCTGGTACTGTTTTTTATTTTTATTTTTTACAGTCATCACCGTGTGGTATAAATGACAAACTAGTCTTACTCAGCAGGTCAATACGATTACAGCGATACCCAATTCATATTTTTTTAATGTTTTACTGCTTTTACACAATAAAAACACTTTCATTCAAAAATGAAAACATATTTTTGCATCGCCATAGTCTGAGAGCCATAACTTTTTTTTTTTTCTGTGTACGGAGATGAGTAGTGGCTTGTTTTTGCGGGATGAGTTGACATTTTTATTGGTATCATTTTTTTGGGGGGCAAGAGTTTTAAATCCATTTTTTGGAAGGCAGAGTGAAAAAAATGCTGCAATCCTAGTAATGTTTTTTGTTTTTAACAGCACTCACCGTGCAGTATCCATGACTAGTTAGTTTTACTCTCTGGGTCGATACGATTGCAGCGATTTCCCAATTTGTATAGTTTTTTTTTATTTTGAAGTACTTTAAAAAAAGAAAAAAGTGTTTTATTGTGTAAAACAATCTTTATGCATCGCTGTCTTCTGCGAGCCATAACGTTTTTATTTTTCCAATCCCACAGGAGCTGGGTGTAAGGCTTTTTTTTTTTTGCGGGATACACTTTGGTGTATATATCAATTCTGTGACTGTATTTTTTTTTTATGACTTTCACCGTACAGGTTAATTAACCTGACAGATTTATAGGGAGGGTCGTTACGCACGCGGCGATACCAAATATGGGTGCTTTATTTTTGATCTTTTTTGGGGCGATTGGCGCTTGTAAAGGGGAAAAGGGCGGTGTACGCGTTTTTTATTTTGTTTTACTTTTTCACTTTTCCCCAGTGGGGATTTGTAACAGCAATCTTCAGATTGCTATTACAATAGTAGACCAGTACACAGGATTTCTGCTGTGTACTGGTCGCCATGGTGACTGTCAATCACCATGCCCACAATGTGTTGTGGGCATGGTGACGTCACCAGATAGACCGGATGCTTTCAGAAAGCATCCGGGGAGTCGGGTGAGGGGACTCTGCGCCGGATCGCAGGCAGGAGGAGCTTACTCCTCCAGCAGCTTCATTATCGCGACCATGACAGGTCGCGATAATGAAGCGTTAATCACCTGCGGCCAGAGCTTACTCTGGCCACGGGTGATGTGGCATAGGCCAGCAGTAATCAGGGTGTGGAGTCGGCAAGCCAAAGCACCGACTGACTCCTCAATTTCCCAAATCTCTGACTCCGACATACGAGGCTCATGTTTAAGTGATAACTTTACTGTAGTAAAATGGTTACATCGGTGTTTATGATGCAATAATTTAAGCTATTTAGGTAGAAAAAGACACTGACAAGAAAAAGGGTAACAATGTTTTGATCTTTTGAACACTTGTGGGTGAAGAAAAAGCTGTATTTGTATCCAAGTCCCGGGCTGCCCCAACATTGGGAATGTGTAGAAGAGCCCTGGGATCAGATTTTGGTAAAGATCTCTTGAATCTGATCCAGAGCCAGAAGGATTCAGGCCAGTTTTAAAAACCAAAGGTGTATTTCCCAAATCTAAAAAAAATTTAATAAAAAATTAACATCTTTTTTTTTAGGAGCAAAACATTAACAAATGCGTTACGGAAAGAGTGTAGAAGTAAGTAGATGCAAAAAATACTTGCTAAATACTCAATTTTTTTTAAGACGAATGACTGGTATAAAATTTACAGTAGCCTATGTAAAAAGCTGAGCGGATTTGAGAGTTATAAAACGGAAAGTCCAGTTCAAAACATTGTTCCCCTTTTGTTGTCAGTGAAAAAAATTTTATTTTTTTGGATATGACTTTGAACACAAAAAATTGTAAAAAGCAAAACACTGGGGAACATTTGTGGAGTCTCTGTTTTGTTTGAGAAATATATTCCCTCCACAGTCCGCATCATGCCTCACATCTAATCCATTATTTCCAGGTAGGAACGCCTCTCTACATAACTTGGGTTGGGGGCAAAGGGGGGCCCAAGGGGGCAATCTCTAACAATGTCAGGGTATAAAGGATTGCCTCACCCACAGTCATTTTTTGGATGAAGGGTTGATCTTTACTTCTTTGAAGAGGTGAAAAATTTTGCTGAAAATTTATAGCCCTGGGGTCGGATCTTTTCCCCCGGGGCAGCGCTTTGCCCGCTCCTGTCATCATTATACTTATGTGATGAGGCTGAAAATATGGGAGCAGTAGTACTGGCCCCGGGCCAAATTCCCCCTTGTCTTTGCATGAACTAACTGGACCAATTATTTATATTTTGCGGTCCCAATCGGGCCCTTTTATGCGAACCGACCCTCAAAAAAGGCACTGGCCCGCTCCCCCGCCCGGGGAGTAATTACCGTGGGGTCCCCCTGTCGCGATGTATGGGGCTTGCTGTAAGCCCGCATGTTTTTCCCCGGTTTTGGGGGAAAGTCCATTTGCAGGAAACCAAATTCCCCCTAGGAAAATTTTTTATGCATCGTCCAATGTAGGAAGGGGGTTTGAATGAAAAGGTTGAGGGTCGGAGTTAGGGGAAATTGAGGAGTCAGAGCTTGGGCTTACCGACTCCACAGCCCTGCCACCACGTTTTTTGATTTCTCCAGACAGGAAGTGAGGAAACCGTCATATTGGTACAACCTAGTGCATGGTCTATACCAGGTGGCAATTAATTTTCCCATGGGCCGCATGAGAAGTGGGATGGTTTAGAGGGGATAATAAAAACTAGGGTGAACGGGAAAAATTCATTTTTGGATATTATTTTTGTGGAAACTTACTCTGTACCCTCAGTAAGGCAGGTATATAGATAAGTCCCCTCAGTAAGATAGGTATTTAGATCTATGCCCCCTCAGTCAGGCAGGTATATACAGCTCCCCTCAGTTATTAGGTTTCTAGATAAAAAAGGGACCCCAGGCGGTATTAGATCCCTCAATCAGGTATTTGATATGCTCCCCCAGGAGGTAAAAGGTAGATAGTTATAGCTCCCCCCCAGGCAGGTATATAGATTTTTGCAAATTAAAAACAAAAAACACTAATACCCCCTTACCTCCTTCCCCCAACCGGTGCGTTCCTCTTTACCTGGGAGCCCTTCGGCGTGGGTCGTGATGAGTCATGCCGCCGCGCCAGCCGTCCTCCGGGCATGTGTATTTATCCATGCGCTGGGGGGAGAGGCAAAAGGCGTGTGGTCCCTCATCGTGCCCACTTACTCCAGGGGGTATTAACAGTAGCGTGAAGCCCCGGCGTCCGAGCATACCCGGCCGCAGCAGTCAGCACTACTATAAGTAGACCTGGACATTGTATACCGCAGGCTGCATCCGGCTATGTAGCGGGCCGGATGTGGCCTACGGGCTGTACAATGCAAGGTCGGTCTTTTATACTTTAGGTTGAAAACGATCTGCCCCTAGTGGTGAAGCCATCTGGGGGGTCAAATTTTAAAGGGGTTTGTTTCACTACGGGATTGTGCTTTCTATTTTAAGATCTTGGAAAAAAAAAAAGTCATTTGCAATGTGTGTCCTTAAGGCCCGTGTTCACACGGCTTTTTCCCCCAAAGGTTTGTGAGCCGTTTTTGAGCTCAAAACCCCGCCGTGAATAAGGGGGGGACGGGGCCGGAGTGGGCGGGGGCGCCGCCCCGGCCCTAGACAATGCATTGTTTCGGGCGTCCGCCCCGAAAAATAATGTCATGTCCCTTTCCCCCCCGCGGCGGATTTCCAGGGGGGAAAAGGAGCGACGGAATCCACTGTTTCTATGAGAGCAGTGGTTCCCGTAAGACTCCGACGGATTGGAGCCGTACTGAGTGCAAATCCCCGCGGGTCGGCGCCCAATCCGTGCCCAAAAAAAGCCGTGTGAACGAGGGTAACAGTGTCCTACCTATTCCTAGTATCCCCCCTTGTTGGGCTGCTCAGTCTCAGGTCGTTAGTTAAGGGCCTGTTTGATCATCCCCATAGGCTGCCGGCATGGTTGCTTAGTTTCAGACCCGGGGTTTCTTCAGTCTAGAAAAAGCCAGTGAAAACCCCGCCCCTGAATACAAAATGAAACCAGGACTGAGGCGAGATGAATCAATGTAGTGAAACAACCTCTTTAAAGTAAAAAAAACAAAGTATTAAAAGTACAAATGACCCCCCTTTTGCCATTTTACCAAAAAAAAAAAAATAATAATAATTAAAGTTCCCCTTTTTTTGGGACGGATCCGATTATTGAATCATAATTTATCCTGTGCACCCAAGAGAGAACCTGACAGTGAATGAGGGCCGGATCAGCACGTTCTTCTAAGCACGCAGCAGCTTGTGGCACAGATAAGCCCCACAAGACCCCCTTTTTGGTCTTGGACTACGGAGCTAAAGTAGCATTTAAAAGGTTATTTGTGCCTCAAAATGGCGGCGTGAAAAATAAAAAAAACACCTCAAAAAAAAATCTCTCTCACAGCACGGCCGCGTAAACAGCAACATTTAAAAAAGTGACAAAGAATGTAAACAAAAAAAATTTTAAATTTGGCCTTGAGGGGGGTTAAAAAAATATAACTACCCCCCAATAAAAAAACCCCTTTAGATATAGGAATCAACAGTGTGAAATGTGGGCAGCTATAAATGAGGGCGGGAAGAGAAGGGAAAACCCCCCGCTTGAGGAGAAAAACGCGCCACCCCAC
>JAODAL010027644.1:37500-54587 GCA_025379985.1 Phyllomedusa bahiana | reverse complement strand
AAAAATTAAAAAACACTAAAAACCCTTAATGGGTGCTCTCCTAAGGAGGATGTTCCCTTCTTCAGCCCTCATTGTCCCACCCAGAAGCCAGTATCGCTTCTTAACACGGGTGAGGGGCAAAACCCTGAAAGGGGTCGTAGAAAAGCTAATTGGCTTGTAAATTTTTTTTGTTTCTCAAAGATCCGTGAATCAGAAGTAAATGGGATTTTTTACAACAAAAGGGCGCAGGAGTTCCCGCCCCTTTCCCAAATCCCTTTGTGATATGCAGATGCTTAGTATGGGCTAAAAGGCAAAAAAAACACTACATACCTTAACTGGTGCTCTCCAATGGGAGTGTTCCCCTTTTTAGTCCCCATTGGTGTCAGCGTAAAAATGGACCCTGTCCCAAACGGAATTCTGGCAAAATTTTAATTTTGACCCTAGCATTTCATTTCTATCCATTTTAACTATTACTTTTTTATTTTTTTAAAACAATAACAAAAGGACCCCTTGTGGGCGCCCGGGGGAGTCTTTGGAGACTTAGGGCTATCACTATAAACCGATCACAATAATTGGGCTGATGATGGGGTGACAAATTGTCTTCATAGGGGTTGAATGATCACATATCTACTTGCCAAAAATCCAGTTGTTTTTTTTTTTTTTTAAGGGGTGGACTTTTTGAAAATACCACCCAAAAAATTGTATTTGGGAGTGAGGGAGGGGTCTGTCAAATTTAGGGGTAATGTTAGGGTGGGGCTTCATTATCCCAATTCTATTATTTAAATTAAGGTATTTGTCCTGCATATGAGTTTTCTCCAAAAGTTGATGTTGGAGTTAAGTTCAAGACCATATATGACATGCAAGTAAAAAAAGATAGAGTCAACTCACCTATGATGCAGGGTGGTCACACTCAAACAGCGCAGTCTCTGCTCCCGCTGCATTATCAGTAAAGTAATCCCACAAGCTTTGGTAGGACAGCTATATATGCATAAAGGGTGTGCCAGGGCCTCCTGGGAGGGAAGTCTAAATTTCCAGTGCTTTACATATGTGAAAATTTTAAATCTGCCATGTCCTCCAAGGGCTTAATTTTTTATGCGGACCCCCAAAAGGGGAAAAGAGGGATTTATATGTCCCCGAAATGAACAGACCAATTAAAATTTATGGGGGAATTGTTCATTTTAATAAGCACCACCATTGGATGGTAGTTTCATAGCGTCCCCTGAAATGAATAGGCCCAAAAGTATTCTCACATTGCTCTGGCTATAGCGTCCTTTGGTGAATGTCCTAGGTTATTCCTATGTTTTGGAAAATGGAAGTGATGTAAAACCAGACACAGGGGGCCACATTATGAAACGGTTTTGGTCTAAAACTCACTTTTTTCCCCATAGAAACCTATGTGGAAAAAAGTAAGTTTTAGACCAAAACCATTTCATACATGTGGCCCAGGATATCTGCCATCACATCCTTATATCTTCCATGACAAAGGGGCAGCCAAGGGAAACTGAAAGTGATGAAGGATGAATGCACAAGCTGTCAGTTGTCAGCACCAAAGAGTAAGCCCAGAGGAAAGTGGCTAACATTGCATATTAAAAATATTGCTATCCAGGAAGAGTGGCTCAAATAGGCCTCTGTCCACTTTGACGTGCTTTCCACCAAACTTGTGCAAAAATATGGGTTAGGAAGGATTCCAAATCCAAACAATTTCTCTAACCCTATTCCTAAGATTAACCATAATGGTTATCATAACTCTAAGATAGGGTTAGGGTTCTTAGGCTGTTTTAGAGGTCACATTTCATCATTGCTCCAGGTCGTGTTTGCTCTACTTCTTGTGCAATCGTCCATCGTCACTTCCGGTTTCCCTAGGCTGCTCCTATGTCATGGAAGATCAAGGATGTGATGGCAGATATCCTGTGTCTGGTTTTACATCACTTCCATTTTCCAAAACATAGGAATAACCTAGGGACATTGCACCAGAAGTGACGCTATAGCCAGAGCAATGTGAGACATACATTTGGCCTATTCATTTCAGTGGACGCTATGCAATCTACCATCCAATGGTGGTGCTGTATGGAAATTGGAGACTTCCTGCCAGGAGGACTTGTCACACCCATGCATCTCATAGATGGTCTATTTATTTCACTGCACACTATGCAATGTCATATGTCCCCTGTGGTGGCGCTGTAGAGAAATTAAACACTTGGAGGACCTGGCACATTCATGCATTTCACATACAGCCTATTCATTTGAGTGGACACTATGCAATGCCTGATTTCCCCTGTGGTGGTGCTGTATGGAATTTGGACAATTCCTGGCAGGAGGACTTGTCACACCCATGCATCTCATAGATGGTCTATTGATGTCAGTGGACACTATTCAATGCCTCATTTCCACTGTGGTGGTGTTGCATAAGAATTAAGCACTTGGAGGACCTGGCAGATTCATGCATTTCACATGTATGATACTACATGGATGACACAAGGACCTGGTACACCCATACATCTAATATATGGTCTATTGATGTCAGTGGACACTATTCAATGCCTCATTTCCACTGTGGTGGTGTTGCATAAGAATTAAGCACTTGGAGGACCTGGCAGATTCATGCATTTCACATATATGATGCTACATGGAAATTGGACGCTTTCTGCCACACCCATACATCTCATATATGGTCTATTTATTTCAGTGGACACTATGCAATGCTACATGCCCACTGTGGTGGCACTGTAGAGAAAGTAAACATTTGGAGGACCTAGCACATTCTTGCATTTCACATACAGCCTATTCATTTGAGTGGACACTATGCAATGCCTTAAGTTCCCTGTGGAGGCGCTGTAGAGAACTGAAACACTTGCTGAGTGGTGCTCCTCCCCGATCGCTGAGATTCCTAATAGGAGGACATCATGGCATTTTTATGCACAACTTGTCAAATTTTATGCAGCCTCCTTAATTACCTGTTGACTTTAAAGTATTCTACTCTGAATGACACAATTTGTGGTTTCACCCCTGAGCGCTTGTGTTTCTTGTCACATGTGGGAACATACACATCACACAGTCCCTTGCTGCTTCGGTGTGATCATTAGGTGCTGGGACTTTACCTGTGGGGTGCGTAATAAAGGACAGAGCTCATGCAAACAGTAAATGTCACAGTATTTCCAGTGTTCCCACCGGTGACAGGGCCGTGTGGCAGGAGGTTGGTGTAGGAGTTATGACCCATTCATGAAGGAGCAGCTCCTCCTGCCTGACATGATGGAACGTCCTACAGATGTGATGTTGGTAAACCACAATGAAATTCAGAGAAAAAGAAAAAGTGCAGCAATTGTCAACAAGTCAATGAAATGACTTAGACTAACTACTGCACCATTTACCGCTATGCTAGCCAAAAACCCTTTGCCCCACTATGCGGGCCCTAAAAACCCATATGACCGCTATGCAGAGCCTACACCATATGACCGATGCAGGCCTCCCCACCATTTTTAACCCTATGCAAAGCCTACCCCATATGACCGCTATCGGGAGCCAACCAAAAGACGTTGGGCAGAGCCAAAACCCCAAATTTGCCGCTATGCGGGGCCCTACCCCGGCCAAAGGGGGAAAATTCACTTGAGGGAAAAAATTTTTGCTGCAATGTTGCCCCTTCTCAAAATTTTTTTTCCTATTAGTTCCCAAGCAAAAGCAGATGAGTATTGATGGAGGTCCCTGAGCCATGTACTTGGTGGGGTCCAAAATTTCTCTAGTTTCATAGAAAATAAGGCCCTGATGACACAACAAACTAAGGGGTATTGAAACAGTTTTTTTTTTTTTTTTTTTTTTTTTTTTTTTTTTTTTTTTTTTTTTTTTTTTTTTTTTTTTTTTTTTTTTTTTTTTTTTTTTTTTTTTTTTTTTTTTTTTTTTTTTTTTTTTTTTTTTTGTTTTTTTTGGGGGCCCCCCAATGCAATGGGGTTCCTGGGGTCCACCAGTGGGGTTGATTGCTGGGGGCCCCCAGTGGAGTTTATTAACTTGGGTCCCCCAGTGGAGTTGATTTTTTGAGGCCCCCCAGTGGAGTTGATTCTTTGGGGCCACCAGTGGGTTGATTCCGGGGGCCCCCCCCGGAGTTGATTCTTGGGGCCAAAACCCGTAGGTTGATTCTTGGGGCCCCCCCCAGGGAGTTGGTTCTTTGGGGGCCCCCAAATGGAGTTGATTCTTGCGGCCCCCAGAGGAGTTGATTCTTGGGGGTCCCCCCAGAGGAGTTGAGGGATTTGGGTAAAAACCCTTTGGGGTTTATTCTTGGTTCTGCAAGTCAAAATCTACTCACGAGTCTTGCCCCTGTAAATTGGATTAATTTCCAACCATAAATTCTTTTGCAGACAGCTATTTAAGGGGGGTTTTTTCCCCCCAACAGTTGGGAGAGAAGAAAACTGGGGGGGCTAGGTAAGAGGCTCTAGGGGGTAGGGTCTGCCCCCTTTCCAAAAAAAAGCCCCAGAGCCCTACTAGTCAATCACAGAAACTTCATTTTAATAGGTTTTTTTCGAAAGCCTATTTAAATTTTCATGAAACCGTTTGGAAAATTTTTTTAAATTTCAGTGGAGGGAAAAAAATTTGGGATATAAGTTTTCCACACACCTACATGGGGGCCTATATAAAAGAGGAACCTTTCCCTTTTATATTTACACTACAGACCATGGTGTATAAGTCTCCCACACCTAATGGGGTTTTATATAATGAGGAACCTTTTTCCCTTTTATATTACACTACAGCCATGGTGAAAAAGCTCCCACACCTACCCTAGTGCCTCTATATAATGGGACCCCTTTCCTTATATATTACACTACAACCAGGTGTATAAGACTCCAACCCCTACATGGGCCTTTTATAAAAGGAAAGGGAAACCCTTTCCCTTAAAATATTACACTACAGGGCCATGGTGTATAAGTCCCACACAAAACCCACATGGTGCCTCTCTCTAATAGGGAAAGTTACCACTTATTTTTTTAAACTACAGACCATGGAAAATTTTTTTTCCCCACAAACCTTTCATTGGCCTTATATAAAGGGGAACCTTACCCTTATATATTACCTAAAACCCCAAGGTGTATAAACTCCACACACCTAGGGGGGGCCCCTCCCCCCAAAAGAAAACCTTACCCTTTTTAAAATATACACAGACCATGGGGTATAATTTTTCCTCACACCTACATGGACCCCCTTATATAATGGGGAAACCTTTACCCTTATATTTACACTACAGACCATGGGGGTATAAGTCCCACACACGTCCCTGGTTCCCTATATTTGAGGGAACCTTACCCTTATAATTAAAACTACAACCATGGGGTATAAGTCTCCACACAGCAAACAGAAGGGCTTCCCCCCAAAACTAGAAATGTTACCATTTTCGAGCTAAACCTAGAGCCTCTCACCTAGACAATCATCTAATAGGTGGCGCTGCAGAGTTCTAGCTAAATTTCCCTGACCATTTTGAATGAATTTAAATTTCAGTGGGAGCAACAAATTGGAAAAATAATTCTCCACACACCTCCTTATTTCCCTTTTTTCCCTAAAAAGGGAACATTGTTAACTTTCTGCAAAGTTTCCCTTTAATAACTAAAATATTTTTACAAAGCACAAGATATCAATGATTTACTCTGTACTTATTCAGGAAATTCGTACTCTAGGTAAAACGCGTCCTTTTTTTGCTAAAATGGTTAATGGAACATGCACCAAAAATTTAACCGAAAAAATAAAAAAAATGTTTTCCCCAAATTTAAAACCAAAGAAACCAAAACAAACGCCCTTAAAAAGTATTATTAAAATGCAGCGTAGTTTACACATCACTCCAGGAGCCTCTCTATTACCAAGGCGTGAGTCATACTAAAAACCCTCACCTCAATGACCACCCACCTGCTTCCTCCACTACGTACAAAATATCTGTAACACCAAAACTTTCACCCGAATGCCCGAAAGCCCCGTTTTCCCTTCTCAAAAACTTCTAACAGTAAGTAAATGAAACAACGGGTAACTCATCCTTCTTTCCCAGAGGGAGGGAAAAAGTCTCTTTTTAACGGGGGGCCAGGTAAGAACAAATTATTTTTTTTTAAAAAAGGAAAAAGAAGGTGCCTTCGAAGGCCAAAAACTTTCTGAGTGAAAATTTCCCATTGTTAGCTATAGATACATTTACACTGAAGTCACACGTTATACAGGGATTTCCCATCTAAAATTTTTGTACGATCAAGGGCAAAAAAGGCAACAATGGAACCATTTGGATAAAAATAAAATTTGCGGGGGGCAAGAAAAAGCTATTGTAGATTTGGCACGGGAGTAGCTAGAGGGGTGCAAAGGTTGCACTCATGCCCTGGTGCCTACGGGAGCAAGTTCATTCTACTGCATAAGAGGAAATAAGAGGACACTTGTATTATAAATGGCCCATGCAGGGATGAGACGACGCATTTTGGCGCACTATGTAAATAGGTCAAATGGCACCCTTCCCCCCAAAACCACCCTGTTCTTGACCAGATTTACAGCACCTTCATTAAAAACCACCATTGCGCCATTTTGTTTGGAGGGCAGAAAAATAAAGGTTATTTTTTATCTTGTGTGTCAGTGTGATTCCATTTTTGTTTTTTCATTTGCAGCGCCATTTTCTGAGACCAATAACTTTTATTCTTATTTTTTCTGTCTGCAGACCAGTATAAGGGCTTTTTTGTAGACTGAAGAGTGGTTTTCATTGGTCCCCATGTTGGGAAATACCTGTATTTTTTTTTGGTCACTTTTTTTTTCCAAATTTTTGGGGAGGAAAAGGTGACCAAAAAAAAAAACACAATTTAAATAAAGAAAACCAAAAAGTTTTTGGGGGGCAAAACAAGATCAAACATTTTTGGGAAATTTTTACAAAAGGGCTCTTTTTTCCCGAAAATTTGGTTTTCCCGGTTAAATTTTTCAAGATAAACCCATAATTGTGCCCTTTTTTTTTAAACCTTTAAAAAATCACATGGGGAAAACTTTTTTCGGTGTTTCAGTACTTTTTGCACAACTTCCTGATCTCGAACAATTGGGTTTTAAGGGAAAAATTTCCCCAACATTTTGTTTGATCCCTAATGGGCCCAAAAAATTTTGGGCAATAAATTTTCAAATTTGGGGATAAACCGGTCCTCCCAACCCGCTGTTCACATTGTGGAATCATGAGACCATGACAACACCTAAAAATTATCAACATTTCTGGTTTTCAACGGGAGCCTCAAACGGAAGGGCCACGAGCTTAGAGTGTCACAGAGGGGCCATCACTTTTTGAATCAGCGAAAACAGAGAAAACGGAAGATCATAAAAAAGGCAAAGGGAGGGGGCCTGAAACACACACAAAATGGGGGCGCTTCATTGTAAGCAATGAC
The DNA here is from genome assembly GCA_025379985.1 of Phyllomedusa bahiana. Lineage (NCBI taxonomy): Eukaryota > Metazoa > Chordata > Amphibia > Anura > Hylidae > Phyllomedusa > Phyllomedusa bahiana. The sequence continues at coordinate 47,244 of JAODAL010027644.1, read as the reverse complement.
CTGTGGAACCAGATGATTTAATCACACAACTCCAAGCACGTTTAAAGGAGGTGAGAGGCAACCAAGTGTCACATTAGACCATTCGTAACCATTTGCATCTGGATGCTGGAGACGTCAAGGAGAGCACTAGCTCAGCCACTGTTTTTTCGCCTTTGGGGGGGGTTACAGTGTGAGGCCCGGTTTTGGTCTAGGGCAATGCAGAACCCCCCCTATATTTTTGTGAATGAACCCTGCCTGCTTACCTATATTGGCCCCCTATAGCCTACCTAAACCCTGCCTGCCTATCTACATTGTCCCCCTATAGCCTACTTAAAGCCTGTCTACCTTTATGGGACCCACCTTTAGCCCATCTATCTACCTATGTGGGCCCCACCTATAGCCTATCTACCTATGTGTGCCCACCTATAGCCCATTTACCAAGCTACCTGGGGCCTATCTATACCTGCCCTCCAACCCTACCTATGTTCACCCACCTATAGCCTACCTTTCCTAGATCTTGGGGGCCCCCCCTCAGTTAAACCAAACTTCACATACACTATAGAAAAAGCCCCATCTCAGGTTTTTTCTCCCCCTATCTGAAGTGAATTCAGAATAAACCTTTCCCCTTTTTTTTGTCAATTAGGAACCAAAATTTTTTTTATTTGGGCCAAAAGCCAGAAAATGAGAGAGAGGGAAATTTGGGAAGGCATTTTTTTTATTTCTTCCTGCAAAAACCAAAAATTTTTTATTTCACTAAAAATTACTAAAACCTTTAAACAAAGTGGGAAACCGGCCCCTATGAATGAGGTCATTTCTTTTTGGGAAACTTCTTTAGGTTTTATTGCAACATCTGAGTTAATTAGAGACAAACCTGAGGATGTATTTTAAAAACACACCAGAAACACAAATGCTTCTGTGTGGGAAAATCATTGGGGGAAAATCAAAGAAATCAGCCCTTATATCAGGAAGAAATTGTGGGCTTGCACAAGTCTGTATCATCCCTTTTTGGGCAATTTCCCCAAAAACCTGAAGGTGCCCGTTCATCCCGTACAAACAATTTTTTATCAAAAAACAAAAAAAGATTTAAAGTCCGGCTATCATAAAAGCTCTTCAGAAGGTTTTTTTGGGTTTTTTTTCTTGGGTTTATATGCACAAAGTTTCCCACCAAAAACACATTCATCTCGAGAAAACAGAACCCGTCTCCTTTTCCCGGCGGGGATGGGCCCTGGACATTCCCAATCAAGGGTGAACCAGAAATTTTCGCCAAATTCACTTCTCTTTCCCGTATCTTGCTGATTTTTTTTTAGACTTTTTTCCCCCCTGATGTTTAAAACCCCAGAAAACAAATGTGTTTTCCCGGTGTGCAATAAAAAAACATCCACAGCTGTGTCTCTTTTTAAACAGATGTTTTCCAATTAAAACCTTTTCAGAAGCTTCCCTTAGACATGAAAATCATCATATGGGCGTTCCCAAATTTTTTTTAAATTCAAAGGCTTTATTGGGAAAAACATCAAATAACCCTTTTTTGCCCGAAAAAGCAAATTTGTATTTAAAATTATTTTAATTTTCAAAAAATTATTGTTATATTTCCCAAAGAAACAAATCCACTCCTTAGCCTTAAAATTGTAGACAGTATACAACACCGTGAGATACAGGAACAATACAGAGCTGAGATAGCACCCATTTGCAGGGCTCAGTGAGCAATGCAAATGTTTGGCTTTACATACACTGTCCCAAATTTTTTAAAGGCAGAGTAATCTGAGTGTATGGAAACTTTTGACTTTGCAGAAATTAATATAAGTGCATTGAAAAATCCCTCTCTCATTATTCTGGCTTTTGGCAAATATAAATAATTTTGGTTCCTAATTGACCGAAAACGGGGAAGGTTTATTCTGATTTCTTGTCAGAGAGTGAGAAAAACCTGCAGATGGGGCTTTTTATATAGAGGATGGAAACTTCTGGTTTCAACTGTAGATAGATAGATAGAAATATATAGATAGATAGATAGATAGATAGATAGATAGTATAGAGATAGATAGATATGAGATAGATAGATAGATAGATAGATAGATATAGAGAGAGATAGATAGATAGATAGATAGATAGATAGATAGATAGATAGATAGATAGATAGATAGCAGAGGTGGAACTACTGGGCTAGCAAACATAGCAGCTGCAATGGGACCTGTGTCCTTGGGGGCCCTGTAACTACCTAAACCCTGCCTACCTATATGGGCCCCTATAGCCTACCTAAACCCTGCCTGCCTCCTTATATGGGTCCCTATAGATAAATAGATTTTATAAATGGAATAATAGATCATTTATAATTATTTTTACCTGAAGTTTTTAAACACAAAATTTTAAAAATTCTGCTATTTTTCTCCCTTTTATTTATATATTTACACAATTGACATAATAAGATGTGCAGACAAGTGATCGGCTGATTGATAAATGCATCTTGTTTCTGCTTTCATGTTTCAGTGTTGAATGTTCAATTTTGTCAGGGAAGATACATATAATCCTGAATGAACAGTGCGGGGCAGGATGTGCTTATTCAGACGCTGGTGACAGCTGCGGCCTCTTGGGTTACGTGGAACAAATGGCAGCCATCTCTCAATTCTCCACTACAGGACGCCCCGTGTGTCCGGCAAGATCTGTTTGTTCTACTGAGTGGAATTTTTAAATCAACAAGAGTGGGAAGTATCTACTTAAAAAACTTTAGTAAGTTATTTTAAGGGATTTTTTTTTTTTTGCAAACTACTTACGGTAATAATCTAAAACTGACTAAACAATGAGTCAGAATATTTTACTGTGTTAGAATTATTTAAAAATGATTAGAAAAATATTACCAGCAACTTTTTTTATAATATGTTTTTATCACTTTATTTTTCTAAATAATATAAGGTTACATTACAATATGTATGTTTTTAATTCAAAAAATATATAATAATAATAAATAATATAATACTCAAAATATAATAATAATAATAATAATAATAATAATAATATAAATCAAGAAGTAACTTGTAAGTATATAAAAACAATTGAAAAAAAACCCTATAAAACAGTACAGTGATGTTATGCTCATCAAAGACGCGAGGGAGAACCTCTGGGTAGTCTTAAGGAGCCCCCTGGTCTTCACCCTTTAACCACTTGTACAAAGCATCTAGACTTTGCCGCAAGGAACTTCCAGGTCACTACCCCTAATGTGGTCAGTTGCAGTGACAGCTGATGTGCAGGCGTGATACCAAGAGAATAGGTAGAGATGTGGTCAGATCACAAGCAGAAGGTCAGGACAGGTAGAGTACTTTCGTAAAAGGTAGACAGGCCAAAGGTCAGGACAGGCAGCAGACAAGCGCAGAAGTCAGGAGACAAGATGTGGTCAGAAATTTGCACACAGGTCAAATGCAGGGAAGCACAATAAACTGGTCCAAGAATGAAGGAGGAGGTGCCCTATAAGAAGGTGCATGGTGGTTGGGCTTGGGAAAGTTGGGTTGGGGTTGCTGGACCTTTAAGGCAGTCGGATGTGCGCGCCTTAGAGAAGGACTTGCCGGTAGAAGAAGGAGATGGACCAGGGAGCTGTTGACCACTTGCCATGGTGGGAAGGTAAGTGCAGCCATATGTTTCGTGCTCATTACTAGTAAACAAGAACACCTATAGTTTTAAAGGAGACAGAGGTTCAGAAGGACCAAACTACTTAGTCAACAGTCATTAGTAAAAGTCTCCTACAGTTTTGTTTCTGCAGTTTCTTTACAAACCTACAGTTAAAATCTGCAACAAAGCCAATGGAGAAACATAGGTCTGCATGGGGTCTGTATACACAACATGAAAGGAGACTTTAAATCACAATTATTTGAAAAATTGCATCTTTTTTATTTTTCAGAGCCATAAAAAACATAGAGGAACATGTATGAAAACTGTCTTGGTCTAAGACTTTCTTTGTTGCTCATAGCAACCAATCAGAGCTCCCTTATCACTTCATATAGTGCTCTGAAAAAATTAAAGGGGAACTCTAATTGGTTGCTATGAGCTCTGCTTGCTATGGACAAAGAAAGTCTTGAACCTAGCCAGTTTTCATACATGAGGCCAATAGCTTATTAATAGTAGTAGTATTTATTTTAAAGCACCATTGATACCAGGGAGCGCTGTACATTCAGGTGGTTACATACATAACATATGTCAAACAAGTTCACTGGCAACAATAAATGACTAACAACTGGTACAGAGGGAGAGAGGGCCCTGCCCGCCAAGACTTACAATCTACAAGGGAGGGGGAAAGAGACAGGAGGTAAGGGGCGGACATATTTGTGGGGTGGAATAGTGCAGCAGGGTTATTATGGGTTATAGGCTCCTGAACAGATGGGTTTTCAAGTTGCTTTTGAAGCTGGTGAAAGTTTAGGAGAGTCTGATGTGTTGGGGCAGTGAGTTCCGGAGTGTGCGGGAAGCACGGGAGAAGTCTTGGAGACGGTTATGTGAGGAGGTGATAAGAGGAGAGCAGAGAAGAAGGTCCTGTGAGGGGATTCTATGAAGGGAGGTAGCTATATACTAAGGCAGAGATGTACTGAGGGGAGAGGTTATGGAGAGCCTTGTAGGTCATGGTTAGTAACTTGAACTGAAATCGCTGGGCTATGGGAAGCCAGTGAAGGGATTGGCAGAGGGGAGAGGAGAAGCAAGGAGAGAGGTGGATAAGGCTGTATATGTAACCTAAATGAGCAATGAAGTAAAAACTGCTTCTTTATTAATTCTGAATTTCTTCCTCAAAGGAGTATTTATTTCTGACACAATCACATATCCTCAAGAAACACCATAAAAAATGTCTGATCCCTGACAGCCCCTAAAGTGGAACCACGACCTCTCAGCCATTTTGAAGTTCCATGAAGGTCTCAGATGGGAAATATTCCTCTTAGATTTACTGTGGCCCCTGAGAGAGGTACAATATGACAAACGGGCCCTTGGACCAGAAAAGGTGGTGCACCCCTGGATTAAAGCTTGGACATACTATTGCTGTACCTTATTAGAGTAGATCTCTTTCATGCTTATCTACACTTACTGTTAAAGGGCTTGTCCAGCAGAGAGAAATTAATCTTAAAGAGAACCTGTCACACAGATTCTGCCACCCTGGCTGAGGACAGCACAAGCTAGTGTCAGACCTGCTGTTTCCAGCGCTGTGTCCCTTATTCTGTAAGATGCTGTAGTTTTCGTGTATTTAATGCTCAAATCTGCAGTTTTCAGCCAGAAGAGTCATTCGAAGAGTCCTTCAGAGAGTCATTTTTTTTCAAACCCCGCCCATCGGAGGCTAGCCCCGCCCACCTCAACTGGCAAACCTATTACTTTGAATAGGTAGAAACATGTGAATAACTGTCAGTGGTCGGGGCTAGCCTTTGGTGGGTGGAGCTAACACCTGCTCATGAATAAGATTTGAGGGGTAAATGCTCTTAAACTGTTGCATCTTACAGAATAAGGGACACAGCGCTGGAAACAGCAGGTCTGACACTAGCTTGTGCTGTCCTCAGGAAGGGGGGCATAAACTATGTGACAGGTTCCCTTTAAATGGGATCAGAGTGGGTAAAAAAAGCAAGAGTTATACTCTCCCTCCCAGCTTAACATTGCTGCAGGTCCAAGGATCGCTTCGTCTTCACCTCTGGGTTCTTTCCTATTATAAAGGAGATGTAAGCGCTCCATTCACTCACTATTGGAGAAGAACCCAGAAGTGAAGAGGAACGGATCCTGGGGAACTTCAGAGCTGCAGGGGTAGAAGACCAGGAGGTGACTATCACTGTTTTCTTTTAAGATTCATTTTTCTTCGCTGGACAAACCCTTTAAGATGTATGTTTTCCTGTAACAGATCAGGCAGTAAGTTACATGTAGGCCATACTGCTCGCCCTCATGTTGATAGTGACACTTATGTCGGTTATTTGTTTCAGTTCAGAATAAAGTAACTTCCTTTCTGTTGAAAAAGAGTTGATCAGATTATGACTAATGTCCACGTCATGACCTATATCAAAGAAAAGTTCTAGATAATTAAATCGCACATATGACTCATGGCTGTAATGGTTTGATTCCTCCGGCACTCCAACCAGAACTTGTGATCTTTCCAGTAATGTAAACTGAATTTATTTAACACTGAAAAAATATTCTACCCAAATTATTTGTGCGATGCCTTCTCCAACCCAGTGGGGTTCCAAAATACTGGGATTGTGCTGGTGGAGGAACATTAAACAAAGGGCCTCATTTATCAAAATTGCCTAATAGGAAGACTGTCATTGTTGCCCACAGCAGCCAATCAGAGCCCATAGTAATCAATCAAAGCCCATATCAACCATTCATAGCCCATAGTGACCAATCAGAGCTCATAGGAACCAATCAGAACCCACAGCAACCAATCAGAGCTCGTAGAAACCAGAGTCCATAGCAACCAATCAGAGCCCATAGCAACCAATCAAAGCTCATAGCAACCAATCAGAGCCCATAGCAACCAATCAGTGCTCATATCAACCAATCAGCGCTCATAGCAACCAATCAGAGCTCATAGCAACCATGCAATGGGCTCTGATTGGTTGCTATGGGCTCTGATTGGTTGCTATCAGCTCTGATTCGTTGCTATGGGCTCTGATTTTTTTGCTATGAGCTCTGATTGGTTGCTATGGGCTCTGATTCATTGCTATGAGCTTTGATTGGTTGTTATGATCTCTGATTTGTTGCTATGGGCTCTGATTGGTTTCTATAGGCTCTGATTGGTTTCTATAGGCTCTGATTGGTTGCTATTGGCAACAGAGACAGTCTTACACCTAGACAGTTTTGATAAATATGCCCCTTTGAGTATCACCACTCTTCTAGTATTTCTCGTAGGAATAACTTAATAGGGTGAGGTCCCATGGTACGGAAAATGGGCAGTCAAGGATCGTTTGATGAATGTGCTTTTTCATGTGCTTTTTATCATTGACTGTTTGTAGTCACCAGGTTTTGTAAGCTTTATACCTGCAAAATTGTGCAACCGATAATGAATACAATCATCACTATTGACCAAATAATTAGAAGACATACGGCTTGCAAAACAGGGCGGCTATTATGGTGCAGAAAATCAGCATGAGACCTTACAACTCATAGATGGGCAATCGAATAATGATTATAAATACAAACGTCACGACTTTTTAGATGGTCAAAGAGGGACACTCAAGGATGTAGCTAAAGGGGGTGCAGAGCTAGCAGTCACTACTAAAGCCTGGGGGGGACCAAAGGGACCAAGAGGACACCAATATTATAAATTACACATGGTAGGTGGGCAGGGCCGGGACAAGGCATTTTGGTGCCCTAGGCAAGTACAGCCAATGACGCCCCCCACTCCCCCCCCAAAAAAAAATTTAACCCTCCCACACAAATTACACTCGACCCAGCGCCAGGTCCAGTCACGAACTTTATGCACAATCCACAAAAGACAAAATTTCGTTTTCAAAATCGCTCCCCTCCGTATGACAGTGTAATACCCCTAAATAACAGTCACCAAATAATCCACCGATACATGGAGCAAATCTACCAGACGAATGATTGTTACTAAAAACACTCCTACAAAACCAAGACCCAAAACTATTACTACTTAAAGATCAAATAATCCTGCCAGACCCTGACCGAACACGACCCCCACATGTGACCATCAGCTATACACAGGCTCTGATTACATATACCACCACCATACAGTGACCAGATAGTGGTAGATACTAGCTGTATGTAGGCTCTGCAGACATATATGTGATTACACTGCAGTTACGTTTAGTGACTAACCGGAGACATCATTTCTGATCAGCGTCGTTCACTTTCCCTTTTATTCTCCATCTGGTTCACACCTTCATGCTGATATCTCCCGACCAATACTCGTCCCTGCAGATTGGGACACAAATATCTTAGAATTCTCACATTTCCAGCAACCCTTTACTTATAGTTATATACGTCCCCTCAGTTAGACAGGTATATAGATATGCCCACTCAGTCAGGCAGGTATATGTATATATGTCTCCTCAGTCAGACAGGTATATAGGGGCTCAGGCAGGTATATAGCTAGGGACTCAGGCAGGTATATGGGGGCCACAGGCAGCCATATGGGGCCACAGGCAGGCGTATGGGGTCACAGGCAGGCGTATGGGGGCCACAGGCAGCCGTATGGGGGCCACAGGCAGCCGTATGGGGGCTCAGGCAGCCGTATGGGGGCTCAGGCAGGCGTATGGGGGCCACAGGCAGGCATATGGGGCCACAGGCAGCTGTATGGGGCCACAGGCAGCCGTATAGGGGCGGACGCACATACAGAGACCGCCGGCGCTTCAGGCCCATGGCAGCGGCCTGGAGCCCGGTGATGTTCGGGGCCCCTTAGGGACAGGCAGAGGTAGAAATATTAATAATAGTTGTGAGAGCAGTAATAACAGTAGAAATAGCAATAATAATAGTAGTACTATAAATAACAGTAGTAGAAATAGTAATAGTATCAGTGGTAATAGTAGTAGTTGTAGTAGTTGTAATAAAGAAGTAATAGCAGTATTAATAATAGTGGTAGTAGTACTGATAAAAGTAGCAGTATTAATGTTAACAATTGTAGAAACAGTAGTAGTAGTAATAACAGTAGTAGAAATAGTAATAGTATTAATAACAGTAGTAGAAATAGTAATAGTATCAGTGGTAGTAGTAGTAGTTGTAGTAAAGAAGTAATAGCAGTATTAGTAATAGTAGTGGTAGTAGTAATAAAAGTAACAATATTAGTAGTAACAATTGTAGATATAGTAGTAGTAATAACAGTAGTAGAAATAGTAATAGTATTAATAACAGTAGTAGAAATAGTAATAGTATCAGTGGTAGTAGTAGTAGTTGTAGTAAAGAAGTAATAGCAGTATTAGTAATAGTAGTGGTAGTAGTAATAAAAGTAACAATATTAGTAGTAACAATTGTAGATATAGTAGTAGTAATAACAGTAGTAGAAATAGTAATAGTAGTGGTGGTAGTAGTTGTAGTAAAGTAGTAAGGAAGTAATGGCAGTAGTAATCAAAGTAGCAGTAGTAACAATTGTAGAAATAGTAATAGTATTAGTGGTAATAACAGTAGATGAAATAGTAATAGTAGTGGTGGTAGTAAAGAAGTAATAGTAGCAGTTATAAAAGTAGCAGTAGTAACAATTGTAGAAATAGTAATAGTATTAGTGGTAATATCAGTAGTAGAAATTGTAATAGCAGTAGTGGTACTAGTTGTAGTAAAGTAGTATAAGTAGTAGAAGGTAGTAATATTAGTAGCAATATTAGTACTAGTAGTAATAAAAGTAGTAGTAGTAATGGTACTAGTAGTTGACGTAAAGACATTTGGTTGATTATTGTACGTTCCGGTTTCCTATTTGTACCATTATAAAAAGTTCCTTCTCTTTTATTTCTTCTTTTTTTATGATCTCGGAGGAGTCAGGGTGATGGCCGCCTGTAGGTGGTTTCAGAAATAGAGGGACTATAAGTTGTAAATGTTACCTGTGTCTGGGGGTCGTCACTCGCACCTTTTTGTGAGGATTTACCAGAACTGATTGTCGTTTTTATAGTCACTTTATTCTTTTATTGAGTGTTTGCTTGTGGGTCTAGTTATTATGTCATTGACCTTTGGAGGTTGACTTTTTTTTAAAGAACGCTTCATGTTTTTCTTTGTCACACAACTTTTCTCCCAATGGATAAACATTGAGGTTGTGTGTGAGTCAAACTAATACCAAGATTTTTCCATGTCTTTTGGATGACTGTTGCTGTGGTGTCC
>JAODAL010027644.1:0-32500 GCA_025379985.1 Phyllomedusa bahiana | reverse complement strand
AAAAAGTGTTGTATCTTGGTTGAACAATGTCTCAGCCAAAGTCGCTGTTTATCTCTAGACCTAAAGGGAACGTGTCAGCTACTTTATGCTATCCTAATGATGGGCAGCCGCAGGTTACCCCATCCCAGCAATGGAGTTTATACCCTGAAACACTGCTGTGTTTTAGGGTAAGGATCCCGGTGGAGATGGGCAGGGTATAAGGACCCTAACTGACAGCTATCTCCCATGTTTATCTATAGGAGGAGAACAGTCACATAAGCTATGGGGACCAGGAGAAGCCACACAACACTCATATCTCCCAGCCACTTCTCCCTGTACCAGGCCCAACTTCACCGGGTGTCTTATCCTAAAATGCCACTGCGTTTCAGGTTAAAACCTATATGGTTGGGGCCAGGTATCCTGCAGCTATTACATGCTGCCCATTTTCCTTTTAAAGGGGTTTTGCCACTACAAACTTTTATGGCATGTCAATAGAATATGCCATCAATGTGAGATAGAGGTAGGACCCGCACTGATCTCCAGGACATGCCTCTGATACTCTTTGAACTGAATGAAGGAAGGGCCACACTTGCGCTGTTACTCTTCATTCATTTCAATGTGAGTTCCAAGTGCAGTCGAGTGCTACCTCTTTTCTGTACTTGGAACTCCCATTGAAATGAATGGAGAGTAACCAGACAGGCGCTGCCACTTCTTCTTCCAGAACAGGGCGTTTCGACGCCGATTCTCAGAGGTGGTACCGACACCTATCTGACAGTGACGTATCCTATCAATATATTAGTTAAAATGTAACCACATTGCATGCATTTCATGCAAGTGAATGAATCTTATTAATGAAATTGCTTAGGCTCCAGATAAGAATCACATTTGTAAGTGACATATAGGTATGTGACGTTTCGGTCATGTGTCCTTACTCATACATGTCACTGTGGAGAGATAACAAAATAGAAAAGCATAGATACAAAGATCAAGAATTTAAAGGACAAGTGCAAATCATTGTCAGAGATATATACATAATATATAGAAAAAATATGCAGACTATGCAAGAGATAGAAAAATTATAGCATATGCCTGTGATAGAACCAAGGGGATATTGCAGTCAAAAAACACATATGGTGCTGTAAAATATAACAATCTCTATATCCAATGAAATGGCGTCAATGTGTAGCAGAAATAGAGACGTAGTCTTGTTCTACGCCTCAAGGACAAAATGCACATACAGTATATATGTGGGCATTTCTATCTCTGATGTGAAAGATGTCTCAGAATTATTAAACCACAGTCCATAGGTCATGGTCAGCCATAGAAATGGAATAAAATAATCTATGAAAAATGCTTTGGTCAGATATATACAAAGGGAGGGAATGTACATATATCCTAAGATAGACCAAATAGTAACACAAAGGGCTCAATGATGTACAAATAGATTTCATAAGACCTCTAGATGAGGGAAACTAGGAGTGATAATATATTTATAATATAGTATAATGATGGCAAAGAAGCACCACATACAAAACAATCACCTATAGTCGAAACCAGAAGTTTCCATCCACTATATAAAAAGTCCCATCTGCAGGTTTTTCTCACTCTCTGACATGAAATCAGACTGAACCTTTACCATTTTAGGTCAATTAGGAACCAAAATAATTTCTATTTGCCAAATGCCAAAATGAGAGAGAGAATTTTTAAGGCATTTTCATTACTTTTTGCTAAGTCAAAAGTTTCCATACACTGGGATTACTCCGCCTTTAAATAATTTGGGACCGCCCATATGATGATGTCAGGTCTTTTGAAGCTTCTGATAGGTTTATTGAAAAAATCTGAGTTAATTAGAGACACAGCTGTGGATGTATTTTAAAGCACACCAGAAATACACTGGTTCTGTGTGTAACATCATAGGAAAGTCTAAAGAAATCAGCCGAGATATCAGGAAGAGAATTGTAGACTTGCACAAGTCTCGATCATTGTTGGGTGCAATTTCAGGATACCTGAAGGAGCCTCGTTCATCTGCACAAACAATTATCCACAAGTACAAACAAGATGGGAATGTCCAGCCATCATACCTCTCAGGAAGGAGTCAGGTTCTGTGTCTCAGAGATGAACGTGCTTTGGTCCGACATGTGCATACCAACCCAAGAACAAAAGCAAAAGACCTTGTGAAGATGCTGGCGGAAGCTGGTAAGATTGTGTCTTTATCAACAGTGAAACGAGTACTGTATCATCATGGGCTGAAAGACCACTCTGCCGGGAAGAAGCAATTACTCCAAAAGAAACATATAAAAGCCAGATTAATGTTTGTACACAGGAACAAAGACGTACATTTTTGGAGACATGTCCTGTGGTCTGAGAAAACTAAAATTTAACTGTTTGGCCATAATGACCACCATTATGTTTGGAAGAAAAAGGAAGAAGCTTGGATGCCTAAAAACACCACCCCAAATGTGAAACACGCAGATGGGAGCATCATGTTGAGGGGTTGTTTTGCTGCAGTAGGGATTGTTTCACTTCACAAAATAGAAGACATCATGAGGAAAGAAGATTATGTGGCAATACTGAAGCAACATCTCAAGACATCAGCCAGTAAGTTAAAGCTTGGGTGGAAATGGATCTTCCAAATGGACAATGACCTGAAGCTACTGCCAAACTGGTTACAAAGAGGCTTAAAGATAACCAAGAAAGTGTTTGGGAGCGACCATCACAAAGCCCTGATCTCAATCCCATAGAAAAGTTATGGGCAAAGCTGAAAAGGCCGGTGTGAGCAAGGAGACCTCCAAACATGGCTCAGTTACAGCAGTTCTGTCAGGAGGAAGGGGCCAAAATTCCTACCAACTATTGTGAGAAGACTGTGGAAGGATACAAAACATTTGACCCAAGTCCTACAGTTTAAGAGCAAAGCTACCAAATACTAATGAAATGTATGGAAACTTTTGACTTTGCAGAAAGTAATAAAAATGCCTTAAAAAAAATGTTCTCTCCTTATTCAGGCATTTGGCAAATATAAATAATTTTGGTTCCTAATTGACCTAAAACGGGGGAAGGTTTATTCTGATTTCATGTCAGATAGTGAGAAAAACCTGCAGATGGGGCTTTTTATACAGTGCATATAAACGTTTGGTTTCAGCTGTATTAATACCCTGTTGTTTCCTGTTATAAATAAATATAATCACCACTGGCAAAAAGGAAGGATATGTAGAAAATGGCCACGGCTGTAGAGAGAACAAGCTGCAGCCAATGTGACTAGCGGCATCCTTAAATCTTACTGAGCACGCGCGAGAATCCGGAGGCTGTGCGCATGCGCAGTGAGACCTGCCTTTTGCGGCTGAGCAGGAAGTTTGTGCATGCGCCTAGAGATTGGTTGTTAACGGACTGCAGAGAATGTAATATGCCCATGCAGAATAAGTGGTAGGAACGAGCAAGGTGAGTAGAGTGTCCTATCAATATGCTATCAATATTTGTGATAGCAAAACCTCTTCAAGCCTGCCTACGGGTGTGTCCTGACAAAGCTGCCGTGTAGTGCTAGACTAATGAGTAAGCAATACATTTGAGCCAAAAGCACTGTACTTTCTCAAATTTATAGTGCAACAATTTTAACTCATTTCATGTGATATCAGATAAACATACACCAAGAATGCCATAAAAAATAAGACTATTTTTGGTATTGGTTGGTGTTTTTAATATTGGGGATATTTTTAAGGACCTTTTCACTCAATTTTCTGGAAAAAAAATTTGCAATAGAAACCTTCAAGTGTCTCTGTGCTGCATTTACTAATTTTAATTAAATTGTACTTTAAATGAGTTTTTATTGTAATTGTCATGTATTTATGAAGATGGCCTTTAGGATTAACTCAAAATTGTGAAAGACAACAATGGACCAAATAAGAAGAAAACATGTTTAAAAGGGTTGTCTCACTATAAGGATTGCTGCTTTTTATGTTAAAGATCTTGCAAAAACAAGTCACTTTGCAATATATGTCCTTTAACAGTGTCCTACCTATTCCTAGATATCCCCTCTTGTATGGGCTGCATCAGCTCCTCAGCTACTATAGCTACAGACCTGTTCGATCTCTCCTGATAGGCTGCCAGCACTGGTTGCAATAGCTGCAGACCTGTTCGATCTCTCCTGATAGGCTGTCAGCACTGGTTGCTATAGCTACAGACCTGTTCCATCTCTCCTAATAGGCTGCGAGCACTGGTTGCTAGAGCTACAGACCTGTTCTGTCTGTCCTGATAGGCTGCCAGCACTGGTTGCTATAGCTACAGACCTGTTCTATCTCTCCTAATAGGCTGCCAGCACTGGTTGCTATAGCTACAGACCTGTTCTGTCTCTCCTGATAGGCTGCCAGCACTGGTTGCTATAGCTACAGACCTGTTCTCTCTTTCCTGATAGGCTGCCAGCACTGGTCACTAAAGCTACAGACATGGCTTCTACTGCAGCCTAGTGGAAGCCAGTAAACACTCCCCTGAATTTAAAATGAAACCAAGAAAACAGGACTGAGGTGAGATGAATCAATGGAGTAAGACAACCCCTTTAAGGAAGGACTTACACGGGATGTGAGGGTAACCCTTTGTAAATAGAAGCTGAATTGTCTAACAACAGGGATCACCTTTTTACCACCTAGAAAAACCTTTCCAAAGCAGCTGCTTTGTTTTTTTGTAATTAACTTTTATATTCTATTTTATATGGGTGAACTCAGTCTTTAAAGGGGTTCTCTTTTTTTTTTTTTCTTAAAAGGGCTCCTTGAAGTAACCTAATGCCCGTTTGTCCTCCTTCTATGACCTTAGCTGTGGGCCAAAAATAGCTGTGTTCAATTTTTTACAGCGCCACAAAAGGAAAAGTTAAGCATTACACCAAATCAATGGGCAGTCCATGTAATGTACGGGCATGCCAGGTCCTCCAGGGTGAGGGACACTATTTGTAAGAAGTGGATGCTGAGTTCTCGCTAATGGAGTCTTGAATTTCATAATAAATATTAATTTCTTGCAATATAAAGTGTATTACACAAGGCTACAGCGTGCTAAAGAGTGAAAGCTTGTCATTTAGTTAAGTAAACAAAATCCATTGCTAGAGATAAGACTCTGCAGGGAGTGGCTCACTATGGGCGGACTGACTGACTGACCACAACTTGGAGCAATGAGAGATAAGACGTAAAACCTAACCTAATGCCAGTTCATCCTACTCCTATGACCTTAGCTGTGGGACAAAAATAGCTGTGTTCAATTTTTTACAGCGCCACCAAAGGAAAAGTTAAGCATTACACCAAATCAATGGGCAGGCCATGTAATGTATGGGCTTGCCAGGTCCTCCAAGGTGAAGGACACTATTTGTAAGGAGTGGATACTGCGTTCTCGCTAATGGAGTCTTGAATTTCATAATAAATAGTAATTTCTTGTAATATAATACCTATACTTTTGAATATCTAATGCATAAATCTCCACTGTAGAGTATTTCTTTTTAATCAAATTATTTTATTATATTATTTTATGAGCAGAGTTTTCCATGTTTCAGTCTTAACAACTGCGGTAAATAATAGCACTCACCAAACAAAAAGTTTTGGGCAATTCCTCGGCCATTTATGACAAAGAACCCATAAATAAATCTGCAAAATTTTTGAAACAATAAAGACTTCATGCGTTTTCCATGTCATGCTTGACTTCCTTCCTAGGGGAAAATGTGATGTTTCATCTTTTGAGCACACCACAATATACTTCTGCTTTTTGTATACTTTGTAAAACTTCCTTCTTCTTCCGTTCTGTTCACACAAAAACACTTACTGCAAATATATCTTTTACAATTCAACTTCCTCCATAGTTTTTTGCATGTACATTGTAAGAAGAAACAAATATGATCCAGCAACCTTTATATTCACGAACAGAGATAGACATATTGATTCCCAAAGTCTAGAGGATTTCAACATTTTGAATTTTTTTTAAAAATTTACTCATCTCTACTTACAAATCTAAAACTGTTTTGGCCAAGTCCACCAGGGGATCCAGCCATGGGCCCACATCCTAATGCAGACCTACACAACTTGACAGAAGGTAGGGGCCAAAAAGAAGCTAAACTGATCTCCTCCACACCGTGGGCACTAAGATTGTATTCCTTTGGAACGGCTATAACTTTGAATGACAAGATAAGTAAAGGTATCTCAAACTTAGTACAATTTACCATCAGGAATCAAAAATTAATCACTGGAAAAAATAGACGTAAAACCTTACCTTTAATAATCTAGCAAAATATGGACTATAATAATCCATAAGGACCAAATATAAAAGGGCTTACACTGAACAGGAACAATAATGTGTGAGGGCCAAATAAATGCCATTACACCCTATGCTACACACTGCCTAGCAAACAATATGGAGACATCGTCCCGACAAGGACGGCCCCACGCAGCACAGCTGTCTGTTTTTGTCATTGTCGTTTGTCATTTGCCTCAAAAACAACCTGAAACCCATCTCTTCAGGATTGCCTATAACCTACAATAACCTTGCTGCCCCTACATCCTCCACAACCATGTCTGCCCCCCTGTCCTTCCCCTTCTTGTACGCTTACCTCACCAGGTCTTCCTTTTGTACGTTTTAGTTATTTAATTTGTCACCTTTGTACTTGTTTGACCTATGTTATGTATGAAACCTGAATGTACAGCGCTCTGGAACCAAGGGCGCTCAAAAATAAATAATAATAATAATTGGAAGTTCTGAACATAGCCAAGCGCGCGCGGCCTTTTCCAATCACTATGGCCGTACTTATCTAGGATCTGCCACAAGTCAACAGAAAATCTTTGGTGGGACGTAAACCATATGGTTTTTCAGCCTGTTATAATGCAAAAGTGAAGCCCAACCATTGCCAAGTCCAGAAGATGAAATACTCATCTAAAGTTGAGAGTGCAGCTGATCCCCTCTTTATAACTTTTTATAGCATTTAGTTATCCGGTAGAACCCGGTCTAGGTGTTAGGGACCAGGTACAGCTTAAAGGGGTTTTCTCACCACAGTGATTGGCTTTTAACATGTAGGAAAAGTTAAATGAACACTATTACCAAATACATAGCTGTTTTGATTTTGCTTTAGTCAGGAGATAAAGAAGATTTCATCTACTGCTAGTGTACACAAGTTTCTCTGGTTATGACCATGTCTCTCCACCTCTCCCTGCTCTCTCTTATCTCTCATTGCTCCAAGTTGTGGTCAGTCACCCCGCCCATGGTGAGCCACTCCCTGCAGCGTCTTATCTCTAGCAATGAACTTTGTTTACTTAACTAAATTCCAAGCATTCACTCTTTAATGCTCTGTAACCTTGTGTAATACACATTATAAATATCCTGCTATCATGTCACTGTAACAGGAATAGGAGAGCTGATATGTCAATCATTGCTATAGAGCCTGAACAGGAACTGTGATTCTGAAGTTGCCTGTGAAACTGCACGGTGAGAAAACCCTTTTAAGAGTTGTGCAATCCTTCCTTTACTATGAATAGGGCACTACCCCTCCTCATGGCCTGGGCTCTCCCCACCAACATTGCTCCCATCAGTAATTTGATGTCCTCATACAGCCCAAGCATCTATGCCCTTCCACCATTACCAGTCTCTATCCTGGCCCTTTTTTTCTTACATTTGATCAGGGCCCCCAATGGTGGTACCTCAAATATTGTCCTGATTTCCAGCCTAATCCCTAATCCCATACATAACGCCCTAACCTATAGAAATGATGCAGTATAGGAGCCTGCTATATTTTCTAGTTTACTGACTGGACAGTGGTATTGAGACATTGTTTTTCTCACCCTATGTGGTTTCATTGCAGTTTCTCACTCTATGTAGTTTCGTACTGGTCCACAGGGGAACAGGGGAAACCCCCAGTGGGCCCCCCTGAACATTGTAGACCTGGAGTTTCTTTTAAACTGCATATACATCCTTGGGAGAGGCAGAAAGGCAGAGAGTAAGAGGCAAAAAGCAAGAGACAGAGTAGAAGAGACCTGTACAATAGCTGTAGAATCAACTACATTGATTATTATTATTATTATTATTATTATTATTATTATTATTATTATAATATATTTTGGAGCGCCATTGATACCAGGGCGCTGTACATTCAGGGAGTTACATACATAACATATGTCAAACAAGTACAATGATAACAATGAATGAATTGCAACTGGCACAGAGGGAGAGAGGACCCTGCCCGCAATGGCTTACAATCTACAATGGAGGAGGAAAGAGACAGAAGGTGAGTGGCAGACATGTTTGTGGGGTAGTACAGTGGCGGCAGGGTTCTTGTAGGTTATAGGCTCCTGAAGAAATGGGTTTTCAGGTTGCTTTTGAAGTTGGTGAAAGTGGAGGAGAGTCTGATGTGTTGGGGCAGTGAGTTCCAGAGTGTGGGGGAAGCACAAGAGAAGTCATGGAGAAGGTTGTGTGAGGAGCTGATAAGAGGAGAACAGAGAAGAAGGTCTTGCAAGGAGAGGAGAGTGCGTGAGGGGAGATATCTGGAGATTAGGGCAGAGATGTATGGAGGGGAGAGGTCATGGAGAGCCTTGTAGGTCATGGTTAGTAGCTTGAAATGAATTCGCTGGGCAATGGGAAGCCAGTGAAGGGATTGGCAGAGGGGAGAGGCAGGGGAGTAGCGAGGAGAGAGGTGGATAAGACGGGCAGCAGAGTTAAGGATGGATTGAAGGGGAGCAAGAGTGCTAGCCGGGAGGCCACAGAGAAGGATGTTGCAGTAGTCTAGGCGGGAGATGACGAGGGCATGGACCAGCATTTTTGTAGAGTCGAAGTTGAGGAATGAGAGGATGCGAGAGATATTTTTCAGGTGGAGGCGGCAGGCAGAAGTGAGGGTTTGGATGTGTGGTTTGAAAGACAGAGAGGAGTCGAAGATTATCCCGAGGCAGCGGACTTGCGGAACAGGTAAGAGTGTAGAGCCGTTGACTGAGATAGAGAGATCAGGTGGAGGGATGAAGTGAGACGGTGGGAAGATGATGAGTTCAGTTTTCTCCACATTTAGTTTTAGGAGACGGGAGGAGAAGAAGGAGGATATGGACGATAGACAGTCTGGGATCCGGGATGGGCCCCATAATGAACTCCATAGATGGGCCATCAGAAAGAGATTCCACTGGTGGGTCCTAGGAATCCCAGTCCCACAGTGGTTCATTGTACCGCACACACAGCTATCCAATGTAAGGACAACCCTGCATATGGGATATGGGTCTGAAACAAGCCTTATGAAACAGTCTTCCTCTAACACATGGGACGTTGCATCACATGAGAGGAGAAGACAGCATTATTAACAGTGCAGCAAATGGGACTTGAAGTATTTCCATCATTCTCCATCTCAGGTCTGGGGCATAATAGTGACACAGAAAACTCATTATCAATATTACCTTAATGGAAATGGAAATTCTCAAACACAAAAATAGATATTATCATCTTTTTTCTCAAACACAGTTTATTCCGTGAAACACACCCAGAATGTAGCACTGATGCCACTTCAAAGGAAATCATCTCCGAGCACTTCCTCTTCCTCTGACCTCGGAGAAATGCTGTCGTACTACCTTATAATAAACGACTTGTAAGTGAAGTTTCATTGAAGTGTATTAAGTTATCAGAGGAAGTCATGTGAAATTTTTATGTACTGAATTAACAGAAGACTTTTCTCCATGGAGGATTCTGCTACTTTAGAAATTTCATAATGTTATTTAGGAAGAGGGAGTGAGAGAGAAAAAAAATGGGCCATTTTACATCTAGTTTTATGGGTTATCCTCACAGGACTATGCATTTTTGTTAAAAGGTTTAAAAAATAAGCTGATCACAGAGCGTTTTGCTGATGGGACTCCCATAGATCAGATATCATCTGCAGGAGAACCTGGCAGCCAATGTTACATTCCCCCACAGCACCTCCGCAGGTGAGATAAAGCATTACACTATCACAACAGCAGGTTGTGGACCCACTGTGCCACTGACCTGGCTTGCTCTGAGGGGGCATAACAAAGTGACTATCCGGTGTTTCACAGAGCCTCTGATGGTGAGGTGGACTTAGCCCACAATAGCTGTTAGATGCTACCTCAGAGGAGTCCCCAGAAGTGGCAACTGACCAAGGGGTCAGAGACACTGGTGCAAAGCCCCAGATGGGAGATGTGGTCATAACAAGTACAGAAGACTTAGGGCAAGTAACGAGGCAAACTCAAAACAAGAACAAAGCACCAAACAGAATCCAGCAGAGATTGACACTGGGAAACATATTACAGAGTAAAGGTTCAGGCAAGATACAGAGCTGGTTGCAAGGCAAGATACATAGAAGATACAGACAATGTACAAATAAGGTACTGAGCTGGTTAAGGCAAGACACAGGAAAGGCAAGATACAGAGCCAGGTACAAGACAAGGTAGAGACAAGATACTGAGCTGAGTAAGGAAAGACACAGGCAACACCCAAAATAAGATACAGAGCCAGGTACAAGGCACGATACATACAAGGCACAAAGAAGGTACTGGGCTGGATAAGGCCAGACACAAGAAAGGCACAAACAAGCAAGATACAGAGCAGAAAGAAAGGAACCAAGACAGAGGACAAGGTCCAAGCCCATAGTGTAGGAAGGAGTTGCCTGATAAACCCATAGGTGGCAGGGGAATAACTGAAAAAGCCAAAAACAGCAGAATACTATGGGGTTTAATTATGACAGAATGTGGCCACGCCTCCCTATAGACAGGTGGAACCAGAACAGCGGCAACGAGGTGCTTGCCTGACAGAAGGTAAAATGGTACGGTAAATGCAGTGACATACGCTTTGCCCATTGAAAATTATCTTACATTCTACTACTTTTCTATATACCTTTTTGACAACAGCCCACCGTAGGTCACTGCATTATGGCCCATCTCATCAAAATGCTTGGCAACCATATTTTTTACCATGGTTCTTGGTGGTAGTTTCTTCTTGTCCAATATTCTTCCTTTTCTTCTGCTTATAGGTGCGTATTGCCAATCTGTGTTCATTAAGACGTATTTTGATGCTTCTAGATGTTTGACCTATATATGCCTTGCCACAGGGGCATTTCAACATCTGTACAACATTTTTTGTGTTAGGCTATGTTCACACGGCTTATTTTGGGACGGATTTCAGCCCGTAATTGACGCCGTACTGCGCGAATTACGGGTGAAATCCGTCCCAGTCATTACGGTAAGAGAACTATGGACTACGTCTCCTCTCCCCGGACGTACAATACGGCGAGCGGGGAGAGAAGTGACATGTCAATTATTCACGGCGGTATACGCGCCGTGGATAGTGAATGTCTATGGGGCCGACGAGCTGCCTCCCCCGCCCCCGCTGCCGAGCACACGGCATAATTGCGGGCGAAATCCGTGAATAAGCCATGTGAACATAGCCTAACAAGTAAAATATCCCATATATGATATAACATTAGCTTGACTTGGATGGCAAAGTATTTGACCCTTAGTGAATGCAATGCACTGGGTGCACCGCAAGGATTAAACATAATGCAGGTTCTTAATCCCTTAAGGAAGGACAGAACTTTTTTTTTTTTTTTCCGGTTGACACGTTAGTTTTTTCCTCCCTACCTTCCAAGAACCAAAACTTTTTTGTTTTTCAATCTACATAGAGATATGAGGTCTTTTATTTAGCAGGACAAGATGTACTTTCTAATGGTGTCATTCAATGAATCATAAAATTTACTGGGAAACCGCAAAGAAAATCAAAGAGGGGCAAAATGTGAAAAAAAAGACGTACTTGCACCATGTTTTCTGTTATATGAATTCTGCAGGTTGATAAGATTCCGGCAACACCAAACATGCAGGGTTTGCATTATTCTATAGTACTGTTAAAAAAATCCAAACATTTTCTATTTTTTAAATTTGTACCGCATCACCATATTCTGCGGCCAATAACTTTTTTGCACTCCCATCTATGGACCTGAGTGAGGGGGCATTTTTTGCGATCTGAAGTGTACTTTTTATTAGTATCATTTCGGGACAGATGCAACTTTTGTGATTACTTTTATTCCAATTTTTAGGGGACCTGAAATGACCAAAAAAACCACAATTTTGGATAAATTATATTTTAATAGATCAGACTTTTTGAGATGTGGCAGTACCAATTATGTGTATTTTTTACTATTTTATTTTTTGATTTTTAAAGTGTATATATATATATATAAAATTCAAACCAGAAGTTTCCATCCACTATATAAAAAGCCTCATCTGCAGGTTTTTCTCACTATCTGACATGAAATCAGAATAAACCTTCCCCGTTTTAGGTCAATTAGGAACCAAAATTAATTATATTTGCCAAATGCCAGAAAAATTAGAACAAAATATTTTTTAAGGTATTGATGTCATACTTTTAAACCTTTTTTCTGATGTGTAAGCCCCTATTTTTTATAAATTTTTGGTATTCGATTTTTGCATATAAATACTGTATATAAGCCGACCCGAATATAAGCCGAGGCACCTACTTTTGCCACAAAAAACTGGGAAAATGTATTGACTTGAGTATAAACCTAGGGTGGAAAATGCTGCAGCAACTGGTAAATTTAAAAAATAAAAATGGATACCAATAAAATTACATAGGCAGGTATATGTCCCCCATAGGCAGGTATAGTCAGTTTAATGTCCCACATAGGCAGGTATAGGCAGTTTAATGTCTCCCATAGGCAGGTATAGGCAGGTATAGTCAGTTTAACGTCCCCCATAAGCAGGTATAGGCAGGGATATGTCTCCCATAGGTAGGTATAGTCAGTTTAATGTCCCCCATAGGCAGGTATAGGCATGTATATGTCTCCCATAGGCAGGTATAGGAAGGGTTTTTAAAAAGAAAATGTAAAAAATACAAGTACTTACCTCTCTCCCCGACTCTGGAGCCCTCCGTCTTGTCCTCCTGTTCTTGCCGGCACAGGTGGCGTGATGTCATCAAGCCGTGCAGGCAGCGTGATGATACTCAAGCAGCCTGTGCCGGATACTCTGGAAGATTGCAAGTCTGCTTGCGGCCTCCCAAAGTCTTTTGCGGAGCAGGGAGTGCTGCATGTGCTCTCCGCAGAAAAGAGCGTCAACAGCGCCCGGGCCATGGCAGCGCCCGGACGCCGACGGGTGACTCAGGATTCCGCTATATGCGCTCCCAGAGGAGTCGCATACAGCTGAAGAGATCGCCGCCGGCTGAAAAACTTGGCTTATTTGCGAGTATATACGGTGAGTAAATGTCTAATATAGCTAGAAAGGTAGGCTCACATGGAGAAAGTCAGATATACAAGCAAGGAAGTCATGAACATGGGGAAACTTTAAACATTATAGAAAAGAACCAACCACTCAATTCAAAAATTTATTTTAAAAAATCCATATAATCATCACATATTGCTTGCCAGTATGTAAAAACTATTTTATGATGGTATTGATTATGTGTGTATGCATATAGATAGATAGATATATAGATAGATAGATAGATAGATATGAGATAGATAGATATGAGATAGATAGATATGAGATAGATAGATAGATAGATAGATAGTTATGATATAGATAGATAGATATGAGATAGATATATAGATAGATAGATAGATAGATAGATAGATAGATATGAGATAGATATGAGATAGATAGATATATATGAGATAGATCATAGTTGCCAACTTTTGAAAATGAAAAAGCAGGAGACTCTAGTGGGCGGCGCGCGTAGCGCGCCGCGTCAAAAATTTGCATGGACACGCCCATCTTGTCGGTATGCCACGCCCCTTCAAAAAGCCACACCCACTCCACCTAACTGCATAACGGCTTTGGAAGAAAGCCAGGTAGATGCCCTTATAGCCAGGTAGTAGCCCCCCATAACCAGGTAGTGCCCCTTACAGGCTGGTAGATGACCCCTGGTAGCGCAGTAGATGCCCCCTCTGTAGCCAGGTAGAGCCCCATATGTAGCCAGGTAGTTGCCCCCTTTGTTAGCCAGGTAGGTGCCCCCCTTTGTTAGCCAAGTAGTGCCCCATTGTTAGCCAGGTAGTGCCCCATCTGTTAGCAGGTAGTGCCCCATTTTTGCCAGGTAGTGCCCCCATGGTTGCCAGGTAGTGCCCCCATTGTTGCCAGGTAGTGCCCCCATTGTTTGCCAGGTAGTGCCCCATCTGTTAGCCAGGTAGTGGCCCCCATCTGTTAGCCAGGTTAGTGCCCATCTGTTAGCCAAGTAGTGCCCCCATCGTTAGCCAAGTAGTGCCCCCATCGTTAGCCAAGTAGTGCCCCCATTGTTAGCCAAGTAGTGCCCCATCTGTTAGCCAGGTAGTGCCCCCATTGGTTGCCAGGTAGTGCCCCCATTGGTTGCCAGGTAGTGCCCCATCTGTTAGCCAGGTAGTGCCCCATCTGTTAGCCAGGTAGTGCCCCCATCTGTTAGCCAGGTAGTGCCCCCATCTGTTAGCCAGGTAGTGCCCCCATTGTTGCCAGGTAGTGCCCCCACTGTTAGCCAGGTAGTGCCCCCATCTGTTAGCCAGGTAGTGCCCCCATCTGTTAGCCAGGTAGTGCCCCATCTGTTAGCCAGGTAGTGCCCCATCTGTTAGCCAGGTAGTGCCCCCATTGTTGCCAGGTAGTGCCCCCATCTGTTAGCCAGGTAGTGCCCCCTCTGTTGCCAGGTAGTGCCCCATCTGTTAGCCAGGTAGTGCCCCATCTGTTAGCAGGTAGTGCCCCCATCTGTTAGCCAGGTAGTGCCCCTTTGTTGCCAGGTAGTGCCCCTTTGTTGCCAGGTAGTGCCCCTTTGTTGCCAGGTAGTGCCCCCTTTGTTGCCAGGTAGTGCCCCCTCTGTTAGCCAGGTAGTGCCCCCATCTGTTAGCCAGGTAGTGCCCCATCTGTTAGCCAGGTAGTGCCCCCTTTGTTGCCAGGTAGTGCCCCCATTGTTGCCAGGTAGTGCCCCATTGTTGCCAGGTAGTGCCCCCTCTGTTGCCAGGTAGTGCCCCCCTCGTTAGCCAGGTAGTGCCCCCATTTTTAGCCAGGTAGTGCCCCCATCTGTTAGCAGTAGTGCCCCTTTGTTGCCAGGTAGTGCCCCCATTGTTGCCAGGTGATGCCCCATTGTTGCCAGGTAGTTTCCCTCTCTGTTAGCCAGGTAGAGCCCCTAAAGCTAATAAAAATAAAATAATAAAATCCACTCACCTCACCAGGCTCCTGCAGCGCCGGCCAGCTCCTGCCCGATCTCCTCAGCGGCGCAGGGGGAAGTGAGAGCAGCCGCGCGTCACTCCCTGCAGCCGCGCGTCACTTCCCCTGCGCCGCTGAACTGTATGTACGGGCGCACACACGGCGCCGTACATACAGGGGGAGGAGGGAGGAGGGAGCGATCCCTCCTGCCTCCTCCCCGCACAGTGAGACCGCGGGGGGTGAGCGGCCGCTGCGGCCGCTGCACCCGCCTGTAGGAGCGGTCCCCGCGGCGCAAGAGTAGCGCACAGCGTACTCTTGCGCCGCGGTATTTAAAGGACCCCGCCGCCTGCAGGCGGCGGGAGGAATGCCAACTCCCCGGGAGGGCGGGAGGGGACCCCAACTAGCCGGACCCCCCGCCAAAAACGGGAGAGTTGGCATGTATGAGATAGATAGATAGATAGATAGATAGATAGATAGATAGATAGATAGATAGATAGATAGATAGATAGATAGATATGAGATAGATAGATATGAGATAGATAGATAGATAGATAGATAGATATGAGATAGATAGATAGATAGATAGATAGATAGATATGAGATAGATAGATAGATATGAGATAGATATGAGATAGATAGATATGAGATAGATAGATAGATAGATAGATAGATAGATAGATAGATAGATATGAGATAGATAGATAGATAGATATGAGATAGATAGATAGATATGAGATAGATAGATAGATAGATAGATAGATAGATAGATAGGAGATAGATAGATAGATAAATAGGAGATAGATAGATAGATAGATAGATAGATAGATAGATAGATAGATCAAATATATATAAAAGCTAATTATTTTTTACAAAAATAATGGATTATATATAAAAATTACTGTTATAGTGCAAAAGGGGAGCAACACAGTCAGGAACTGGATAAAGGGACACTACTAACAAAAAAAAAATGCAATATGTGACTATGACATGGATTTATTTATTTTTTATTGGGTGACTGTTTTATGTTTTGTATAATGTTTTAAATTTCCCCTATGTACGTGACTTCCAGCTTGTTTCTCGGACTGACTGTGAGGGACCCCAGGATCAGGACTGTCTTAACAGCATTAGCGGCCCCTGGGCAGAACTGTGCACAGCCCCCAGTAGGTAGGTATACAGCCCACTGTAGGTAGGTACACAGCCCATTGTAGGTATATAGCCCCCTGTAGGTAGATGTGGCCCCTAGACTTAGAAAAAAAAAACGCAACTCACCTCTCAGCACTCCTTGCCGAGAAGCCGGCTTCGGGAGCTAGTATCCGGTGTGAGTGGCATGACATCATCATGCCGCCTATGCTGGGGCGTTGTTCATGGCTTCTTCTAGGCCGGAAGCCTATGAGCTTGCGTCCTAGGAGATACAGTGGCACAGGAGGCGTTATCTCGCCTCCTGCACCACTTAAAGATGCGGCGGGTCAAAGCCTCCATAAAGACTGAGTTACGCCAATGGGCAAGGTAGGCGGCTGCCTGGGAGGGCCCCTAGTGCTCATGGGGCCCCCAGGCAGCCGCCTATTCTACTTAATGATTTATGAGCCGCAGTGGAGCTGGTTCATAAATCAGGTGCATTCTACACTATTCTTATGCACGTTAAAATTGGCGTCTAAGCGCCATAAATCATACTTGGCACCTTCAGTGTTATTAGGTCCTAATAAGTGTTTGGAAGCTCTCCAGTGCAGAAAAAGATGAACCCATTATTCTCTCATTTATTTGCTCTTGTCATTGCCATGTCAATCTAGTCTAATCTTATCTATCCCTGTCTAGAGAACAATAGAGCGATCATTATGTCATTACTTACTATTTGTAATGAGACAACATGCAGACAAGCAGCAGCTACAGTAAATTGAGATTTGTCTGCCCTGCCATTCAGGAGTTTTATCTCTTCTCTATTATAGTTAGAAAAGGACAAGATTTTATATCTAATTTGTAATTGCATAGGACTGCCGAAATGAGAAACAAAATACTGCCAAATGTCGTTTTTTAACAAACATACTCTATTCTGATGTGTCCTTTTAAGGAAGGTAATTCCAAGCACTCATGGGGCTCCTGCACAGTTCGCCCTGTTTTACCCTCCTTACACACTGTGCTGGGATAGGGAAGAGGCAGGAGGAGTTGAGCTGCTCCCTCACTTACAGTCAGTGGTGGATTCTGCGTTATCTGCTTCCAGCTCTCTAATACAGTTCTTACCATTCATTACAGTCGTGCCCTTTGATGATGAGGAGATAAATGCAGACAGCACAAACTGAAAACTGACAGAAGGTGACAACTCACTGTGAAGACTCAGTGGCCGGTGTGAAAACGTCAATATTTTTAGCTCTCATAATTGTAGAGACATGAAAAAGTTTTAAAAAAAAATTCCACATTTGTAAAAACAAAGCTAAATGTTAACAAAAATGTCAATTTTCAGGCAGTTTTTATTCTATTTACTTTCAACCGCTAAGTGCGCTGTTCTTAACCCTTAGTTTCCCCCATTTGCAGACTCCGAATTCCTCAGTCTGATCTGTCACATCGTAGGCAACCATAATCCTACGCTTCCAAGAAGCTGGTCACTATTTTGATGCATTTCTTTGCTCTCACATCTATTCCTGTCTCTTTAACAAAAATTTTTGTAGCCGATCGAGCAATTTCTGTAGCTAGAAGCTGTTGAAATGTGACTAATTGCCCTGGGTTTCTTGAGAGCCTGAGAAATGGGACAGCACCGATGAGAGGCTTACAGTTACAGAGCTGATGATGAATCATATTCAGAAGGACAGGTTCTCCCTGCTAGATGGAAAGAATACGATTTTGGTTTCATCTCTCATTAACACACAAAGTGTTACAAATTGCCACAAGGAAGATAGAGCTGCCTATAATATCATTATAGACATAGTATCACCGATCATACAGGGCCGGACGGAGACAAAATCATATTCTTGAC
The DNA here is from genome assembly GCA_025379985.1 of Phyllomedusa bahiana. Taxonomy (NCBI): domain Eukaryota; kingdom Metazoa; phylum Chordata; class Amphibia; order Anura; family Hylidae; genus Phyllomedusa; species Phyllomedusa bahiana. The sequence continues at coordinate 14,449 of JAODAL010027644.1, read as the reverse complement.
TAATGGAGGTAGGCAGATATAAGAAAGAGGTTGTCCCCAATGACCAATCCTTTTTCATTTAGAGGTTCCCATGAGAATAACCAGAGTCGGACTGGAATGCCTAGGGTCCACCAGTAGAGTTGATTTTTGTAACCCACCAGTTGAGTTGATTCTTGGGGATCTCCAGTAGAGTTGATTCTTTGGCTCGTCAGTGGAGTTTATTCTGGGGTCCACTAGTGGTGTTGATTCTAGGGTCCACTAGTGGAGTTGATTCTATGGTTTTAACAGTGGAGCTGATTCTTGGGGTCCACCAGTGGAGTTAATTCTGGGGCCCACCAATAGAGTTGATTCTGGGACCCACCAGTGGAGTTGATTCTTGGGCTCCACCAGTGGAGTTGATTCTTGGGGCTCACCAGTGGAGTTAATTCTGGGGCCCACCAGTGAAGTTTAATTTTTGGGGTCCACCAGTGGAGTTGATTCTTGGGGCCCACCAGTGGAGTTTAATTTTTGGGGTCCACCAGTGGGGTTGATTCTAGGGTTTTACTAGTGTAGTTTATTCTTTGGCTCCACCAGTGGAGTTGATTCTTGGGGCTCACCAGTGGAGTTAATTCTGGGGCCCACCAGTGGAGTTGATTCTTGGGGCCCACCAGTGGAGTTGATTCTTGGGGTCCATCAGTGGAGTTAATTCTGGGGCCCACCAGTAGAGTTGATTCTGTGGGCCCACTAGTAGAGTTGATTCTCGGGGCCCACCAGTGGAGTTGGGCACCAGGTGAGGGCCTCATTTTCTTTTTTTCTAGTATATGGTGTATAAAGTACATCACTCAAAGAGGCTGACAGACTCAGTTATACATTTCTCGAAGGAATAACAAAAGAAGAACACAACACAGAGTTAGAAGTAGTTCTGCATTTTAGATTTAGATCAAAGTGAAATTTGACCTAAACCTGAGCGTTTCAGTTCAAGTTGACCTGATCAATGTTTTCCAAAAATTCCCAAATAGTCAACCGTATTCATAATCCTAACTCCAAGTTTGGTTTAGAGATTTTTAACTGATTTGCAGGGTTTGACTTAATGGTCCCATCACCTCCAGTCCTGTGGTGCTCATACTCTGATGTCACTTCCCATCCAATGTCATCTTAGAGTACTCTAATGTAAGTGGAACTGGAAGTGCCATCAGAAGCAATGGGGACTGGGGTGATGGGAACAAGTGAGTGAAGCCCCACAGACTACTTAAAAAACCTAAACCCAATTTAGGGTCAGGGTTCCAGTTAGGGTCAGAATTAGTGGTAAATTGAGAGTTAGGGTCAGAGTCAAAAAATTTGGGCCTCAACCAGAATTTTTGGTTGCATCGGTGTCAAACCAGATATAGACTGCTTAGAGCAACCTTAGTTAGAAGATGCTCCAGAATGGTTATTTCACAGGGAACACAGATATTTTCTAAAATAGACATATCAGGAATAGCCAAAGGTCCTAATTAAGTGTATGGACTTAAAGGGGTTGTCTCACTACATTGATTCATCTTACCTCAGTCCTGTCTTCTTGGTTTCAGTTTGAATTCAGGGGCGTGTTTGATGGCTTCTATTAGGCTTCAGTAGAAGCCAGGTCTGTAGCTATAGCAACCAGTGCTGGCAGCCTATCATGAGAGATTGAACAGGTCTGTAGCTATAGCGACCTGAGGAGCTGATTCAGCCCATACAAGAGGGGATATCTAGCAACAGGTAGGACACTGTTAATGGACACATATTGCAAAGTTACTTGTTTTTGCTGGATCTTTAACATAAAAAGCAATCCTTGTAGTGAGACAACCCCTTTAAGGAGGCAAAGTTTCGCACCAGCACCTTATCTCGTTGGGATTTGTGCCTTTAGTAGGTACATTGCCTATAGCTTCAATTATAAGCAAAGCCCTTAGCTGTAGCCTAAGAAAGTTAATGACTTTGAAAAACCATGCATTAATAAAACAGCTCACATGTTACCGATCCCGACAGTCATATAGTCGAGAGCTGAGATTAGTATTCCAACCTGTAGGTACATTGCAGCTTGGTTTACAATCAGGGATTACAGCTTTTATTTCCTTTACCTGGAAGTCCCTGTCAATTGTCACATCTGTCTGGCACCAAGTGAAATGCTATCACAGCTAAGATTTATGAGCAGTTGGATATGACAAGCTCACTGGGACCATCAAGACAAAGTTTAAGAAACCAGTCACGTAGGACATAGCTACAAGTAAAAATGGCTTCCACTTACTTAGTATATTCAAGAGTTATGTCTTTTCTTGGTGTCTGTTCTTCGACTATGCCCCTGTGAATACTGCTTTGATGCTTGCATAATTTGTCACGGTCCTTCGTGTTTCAAGGCTAGCTGTGCACCCAAAGAAGTCACCCGTTAGGACGTAACCTTAGCAGAAGGCTGCTCTGGCAATTCTACTGCCAAAGAAATGTGATTGACTTGTGCGGTGCACCTGCCATCCGTCTTCCTCCGAGCTAACAAAGACACATACAAAGTGATGGTTTGAAATGAAACAAGTGCCAATTATGTTGTCTGGTTCACTTTCTTTTACTGTTTCATTCTAGTGCCTTAGGTAGAAGGAGCATTTGGGCTTGATACATGCTACAGTCTTACATCGTCCTTGGAGGATTCTCTCGTCAACATTTGCATTGCGTGTTAGTCACCTCATATATATCATAGGATTATATTATACTAGCAACTAAAGAAACTATCAAAGGGCACATAGGAATTTTTGAAAAAGCATTTCTGCTATCTAGGATACATAAAAAATTTTGAGGTTCTTAGTTCACATTTTTGATCAAAAGTGCTGAAGCCACCTCCGAAACCTTAAAGGGGCCTCAATACAGGTGGGTCCTACACTATTGTTACCTCTCTTTTGGAGCCTGTTCAGACCTCCATACTTCAGGAGTGAAGGCACCAGCTTCTAAGTACACTGCATTGATTTAAAAACCCGTGAAGGTGGGTGGAGTGCAGAAAACCAAAGTTTCGGAGGTGGGATTAAGCAGTTTTGATCAAAAATGTGAACTAAGAACCTCAAAATTTTTTATGTATCCTAGATAGCAGAAATGCTTTTTCAAAAATTCCTATGTCCCCTTTGATAGTTTCTTTAGTTGATAGTGTGCTGCTGATATTGGAATACGTATGTATATTACAGCCACACCAGTGTGCACCTTTGCTTGTTTTTTTTCAGGAATATTTTTTGATATGCAAAACCATATATTGTTTCTAGTTTGTGTATGGAGGAGTGGCTGCCTCCATTTTGGTTTTCTGCACTCCACCCACCTTCACAGATTTTGAAATCAATGCAGTGTATTTAGAAGCTGGTGCCTTCACTGCCTGAAGTATGGAGGTCTGAACAAGCCCCAAAAGAGAGGTTACAATAGTGTAGGACCCACGTGCATTTGAGGTCTCATTGAAGTTTTGGAGGTGGGCTTAAGCAGTTTTGATCAAAAATGTGAACTAAGAACCTCAAAATTTGTCATGTATCCTAAGTAGCATAAATGCTTATTCAAAAATTCCTATGCCCCTTTGATAGTTTCTTTAGTTAGTAGTGTGCTGCTGGTATTGGAATGTGTATGTATATTGTTGCCACACCACTGTGCACCTATGCTCATTTTTTTTTTCAGGTATGTTTTTTGATGTGCAAAACCATATATTGTTTCCAGGATTGTATCATAGGATTGAGCTCTCTCCTTGTGAAATAGTTGGGTATAGCTGCATTTTTTTGGATGAGCAAAGCCATTCATGAATATTAAACCATGAAAGGATATGATTGTAAGCCGGTTGTTACGTTGAAAGTAGTAACATTTTATGGTGCATTGCAATAAACACAGTCCGTGCATTAAAACAATGTTGCATTCACAGAGGCAAAGTATAAAGGGATACTTAGGTTTTAGATGCGGCTCTATCCATGCCGTTCACATTCGTCCAAACAACAGACTTCTTACCCACATATTAGTTAGAGAGGAGACGCCGGGAGACCCGGCGGTTAGCGTCCACGCAAGCAGCGCGACGTTTCGAGGAGGAACCTCCTCTTTCTCAAGCATGCGCGGATAAGTACGTATACCTCTTATATACAATTGAAACAACATTGAAACAAATAGATGAAAGGATTGAATGAAGCTTTTAATTTAAAGGTATTTTTATGAATGGCAAAACCCTTGTTGGCAAGTACAGCAGTCAGAGGTTTTTTGTAGTTGATGATGAGGTTTGCGCACATGTCAGGAGGAATTTTGGTCCCAGCTTCGTTGCAGATCATCTCGAAATCATGAAGATTGTGAGGCTGTCGTTTGGCAACTCGGAGCCTCAACTCCCTCCATAAGTTTTCTATGGGATTAAGGTCTGGAGACTGGCTAGGCCACTTCATGACCTTAATGTGCTTCTTTTTGAGCCACTCCTTTGTTTCCTTGGCTGTATGTATTGGTTAATTTTCTTGCTGGAAGACCCAGCCACGACTAGTTTTTAATATCCTGGTGGAGGGAAGGAGGTTGTCATTCAGGATTTTATGATACATGGCTCCATCCATTCTGCCATTGATGCAGGGAAGTAGTCCTGTGCCCTTAGTAGAGAAACACCCTCAAAACATAATGCTTCCACCTCCATGCGGGACAGTGGGGACGGTGTTATTTGGGTAATGTCCAAAAACATAGAAGGAAAGCGCACACAAAGAGATCCAGAATAATATAAAATCACTATTTAATGACAAATAGGCTAAAAAAACCAATAGAGGCATAATTGAAGAGCCAAAATAGAAAAAAGCACCAATGTGCAAATCTAACGCATTTCGGGCATATCCTGCCCTTAGTCGTAGCAAATTAAGAATAAAAGATCCACAATTATATACATAAATAAACCACAGTGTTAATTAAAAACAATCAACAAAATTATAAATACCTGATCCAGTGCTCCCGGCGTGTAACACGGAACACAGCGTGTGAAAACGGAAATGACATGGCGTCATGTGGACCAGAAATGACATAACGTAATGGAGAAAAATAGCGGCGCACGCGCAGAAAGTATAGAACTGCCGAAACTGGTAAGGGCAGTAAAAGTCCCGGAAGACACCTATATACACTCACCGGCCACTTTATTAGGTACACCTGTCCAACTGCTCGTTAACACTTAATTTCTAATCAGCCAATCACATGGCGGCAACTCAGTGCATTTAGGCATGTAGACATGGTCAAGACAATCTCCTGCAGTTCAAACCGAGCATCAGTATGGGGAAGAAAGGTGATTTGAGTGCCTTTGAACGTGGCATGGTTGTTGGTGCCAGAAGGGCTGGTCTGAGTATTTCAGAAACTGCTGATCTCCTGGGATTTTCACGCACAACCATCTCTAGGGTTTACAGAGAATGGTCCGAAAAAGAAAAAAACATCCAGTGAGCGGCATCCTGTGGGCGGAAATGCCTTGTTGATGCCAGAGGTCAAAGGAGAATGGGCAGACTGGTTCGAGCTGATAGAAAGGCAACAGTGACTCAAATAGCCACCCGTTACAACCAAGGTAGGCAGAAGAGCATCTCTGAACGCACAGTACGGCAGACTTTGAGGCAGATGGGCTACAGCAGCAGAAGACCACACCGGGTGCCACTCCTTTCAGCTAAGAACAGGAAACTGAGGCTCCAATTTGCCCAAGCTCATCGAAAATTGGACAGTAGAAGATTGGAAAAACGTTGCCTGGTCTGATGAGTCTCGATTTCTGCTGCGACATTCGGATGGTAGGGTCAGAATTTGGCGTCAACAACATGAAAGCATGGATCCATCTGCCTTGTATCAACGGTTCAGGCTGGTGGTGGTGGTGTCATGGTGTGGGGAATATTTTCTTGGCACTCTTTGGGCCCCGTGGTACCAATTGAGCATCGTTGCAACACCTTGTGGAATCTATGCCACGAAGAATTGAGGCAGTTCTGAAGGCAAAAGGGGGTCCAACCCGTTACTAGCATGGTGTATCTAATAAAGTGGCCGGTGAGTGTAGAGCAAAAGTGCCGAAATATAATATAATATATAATTTATGCGATCAACGAACAGCACACTTGGGAACGCTGGAGGAGGATTACACAATAATTGCAGTTATAAAAACAGTAGATGGTAACAAAAGAGAAATGCATGGAAGCATGAAAAAAGTAAAAAGTAAAAACGGTGTTCTTTGGGTCATAGGCAGCATTTCTCCTCGTCCAAACACGGCGAGTTGAGTTAATGCCAAAGAGCTCAATTTTTATTTCATCTGACCACCGCACCTTCTCCCAATCACTCACAGAATCATCCAGGTGTTCACTGGCAAACTTCAGACGGACCTGCACATGCTCCTTCCTGAGCAGGGGGACCCCGCAGGCACTGCAGGATTTTAATCCATTACGGCTTAACGTGTTACCATGGTGACTGTGGTCCTAGTCTTGAGATCATTAACAAGTCCCCCCCGTGTAGTTTTAGGCTGATCTCTCACCTTCCTCATGATCAAGGATACCCCACGAGGTAAGATTTTATATGGTGCCCCAGATCGATGTTGATTGACAGTCATTTTGTATTTTTTCATAGATCATCAGTATCTGGGACATTGTATGGTGAATGTGAGTTCAAGGTGTAATGTACCAGGAAAGACCATTGTATGGTGGAAATATTGTATCCTGATGCCAGTGTGAATGAAGGGACTACTGTATAAGACAATGGGGCCATTGGGCAACATTGGCATCTATAATGCAGGATTTCCGAAAAATGTCACGGCTTCCATGATAAATGGCCGTCGTAACACAATAATGAATAGAGCCTTGTCACATAGGTTGTGCCCCCCTGGCTGAGGACAGCACAAGCTAGTGTCAGACCTGCTGTTTCCAGCGCTGTGTCCCTTATTCTGTAAGATGCTGGAGTTTTAGAGCATTTACCCCTCAAATCTTATTCATGAGCAGGTGTTAGCCCCGCCCACCAAAGGCCAGCCTCACCCACCTGGCAGTTATTCACTTGTTTCTATTTATTCAAAGTAATAGGTTTGTCAGTTGAGGTGGGCGGGGCTAGCCTCAGGTGGGCGCTGTTTGAAAAAACTGACTCTCTGAATGACTCTTCGAATGACTCTTCTAGCTGAAAACTGCAGACATGAACATTAAATACACAAAAACTCCAGCATCTTACAGAATAAGGGACACAGCGCTGGAAACAGCAGGTCTGACACTGGCTTGTTCTGTCTTCAGCCAGGGGGGCAAAAACTATGTGACAGGTTCTCTTTAAGATTTTTTTATTTTTTTTTTTGGCCACAGATTATGGATGAAACCACTGACTCCTGCCTGAGATATAGTTTGCTGTCTGCTGCATTTTCTGTGCTGCCGTTTGGAGACACGATGGAGAAAAGCACTTAGATTGTTGTAAATCTTACTATGTGCTGTAATGACTGATAAGAGATACAACATCATTTCAGGAATTTCACACCTAACTGAAACAAGTAAAAAAAAATTATTGGCGGCAATACAACACGACTAGACTGCGTTATTAGATATTATGGAGAAGACATTATCAAAGAAAGTGCTGCTCAAGAATCAACTTAATTAGTCCAAATGGAAAACTATAGAAAATTGGATGAAAATTGATTTTCTAGAAATTTGACTATTTCTACTGATTTCAATGGAATTCACCAAAAATCATCTTGCTAACAAAGCAGCTCATGTGGCCAATAAGAATTGGACACCCCGGGGCTGGCCCCTTCTCTTTAGGTCTATGCTACATACCCCTACTTGTTTATACACATATTGAGGTCTGGGGAACCTCATGGAAGTGGATTTACCAAAGCAAATGCAAATAATACACCAATAACTAAATGTAACATTGCAGGATATATGTAACCTCTGAACTCAGCCCCCCAGGGAGTGTCACTCAAAAAGTAACCAAAATTCCCTTTCATTGCATTATTGCATTACTTGTCTTTAACTTGGTTTGTGGGACAGTCCCATGAAGTAAAGGATTGCTGGCAAGTATGCAAAGTAGATCAGTTGCTGATTTTACAAGCAAATTAACATAGACCCCTCCCCTTTGTATCCCAGTTTGTTTCCTTAGTAAACATTCCATCTATCCATTCACCTTTCCATTCACCCTTTGATCTATCCCCTTATCATTCCATCCCCCATTCTGTAGCTGGGACAGACCCATACTTTAAATTTTGTATAAAAAAGAAATATCAATAAATGGAAATGCTAAATGGGGGGGCTAGCAGTACAGTAAAAGCAGAAGATAAAAGAAACATACAAGATAGCTGCACACCCAAATATGGCGAGATGTCCGAAAAATGGCCGTGCTACGTCAGTTTTTAGGCGCATTAAATAAGTGCGCCAGAAAGTCCGACCCTATCAACAATCTGGCGTCAGGTATACTTGCATAGTAAACATAATGCACCTAAAAATGATGCGATTTGCGCCTCCATAACGATAATAATAATCTTTATTTCTATAGCGCCAACATATTCCGCAGCACTTTACAATTTGGAGGGTGTAGGTACAGACAAAAGACATACATTGCACAATGAAAAGCTACTTACAGATGAGACACCAGGTGAGAGGGCCCTGCTCGCAAGAGCTTACAATTTATTAGGGTGTATGGGTGAGATGAAGGGTAAGAAGTGCTAGATTTACAATGGTCCAGCCATGTGACATAAATATGGGGTTGTTTTATATAGAATTCGGATGGACCTGCCACCTTGACAGTACATCTATGTATAGTTAAGTGCCGAAAATGAGATGAGTGCGCTAGGGAGTGAGGAGGGGATTAGCCATTAACGAAAAGCTATGCGCCTCCGTGCGCGATGTGCCTCGATAGGGGCATTACATACGCTTCTAATGATGTGCTATGTGCGCTAATTGCGGCACAAAACATTTCATTGGTAGAGTATGTAATGCCCCTATCGAGGCACACAGGGCCGTCTTAACAGCATTATGGGCCCCTGGGCAGAGCTGTGCACTGGGCCCCCCAACCAGACCACGCAGGCACGACGTAGCGAGGGGCCGCCCTGCTACCTCCGCAGCCCGCACCGCCCTGTGGTCACCCATCCTGTCCCCCGACCGGGCTACGCAGCAATTTTATTAACTTAGGATTGCTGCGTGGACTGACCTGGGGGAAACAGGAGGGGCCCAACATTAATCAGAAACCCTTTTGCTTGTGGTCAGCCAGCCCCCTGACGTGTCACTGTCCCCCCAGAGTATTTTTAATGCTAGGGGGCCCGTTTAACATATGATAAGAGAGACTCTGGGGACAGTGACCCGGGTCGGATGCTGGCTGCCCCAAAAAGAAGGGGGGTTTTCATGATGTAACCCCCCCCCACCCCCCCTCCCAACTGGGCCCATTCATGTGTGGTGGTGCCCGTTGCTGCTGCTCCCCTCCTTGTGCCCAGCTGTGGTGAGGAAGGGGCTGTTGGGGCGGGAAACTTTTTAAAGGGGCCCGGGAAAGTAGTGCGGCCGCGACTGCGCGCCGCCGCACTAAAATTTTACTTTTCCCCACGCCCCAGGGGGGGAGGGGAAAAAGAGGGGAGTGGCAGAAATGTTATCCCGAGCTCATTTTTACAGTTCACAAGGCAGGGGGGGGGGGCGCCGCAGGGGAAGGAAGGCGGGCCCCCCTCCCTGGGCTGTAAATACAAAGTGCGGGGCCCCCCTGTTTAAAGCACTTGCCGCCCCTGCACTTTCTTTCAAAGGCGGCGGGCGGCGCCGCCTTTTCAATGCGGCGCCCCCCCACCCCTGCGCTGGAACTTAAAGTGCAGGCGCGACGTGCGAGGGGCCGCCCTGCTCCTCCGAGCCCCCACCGCCGCCTGCGCTGCCTGGGACAAGTAACTAAGCGCAGGCAGGGCGGGGAAAGAGCTGTGTCCGGCGGGCGGCGAGTTAAACCATTGGGCCGGGCAGGCAGCCGCCGGGGCACTCAGGGGCCCCCTGTGCTCGAGGACCCCCCCAGGCAAGGGCCTACCTGGCCAATGGAAGAGACGGCCCTGGAGGCACATCGCACACGGAGGCGCATAGCTTATCATTACAAGTATATGAAATGCGCCTAACACATATACACTTGTAATGATGTGCTATATGCCTCAATAGGCGCATTTCGTTATGGAGGCGCACAGCGCATCATTTTTAGGCGCATTGCAATGTGTCGGTCCCGGCATATAACGCGCTTAGTTTTGGTTACGACAGTTCATTTACATCCAAAATATGGCGTCAAAAGCGGTTTTAGCGCAATAATGAGCAAAAAAACTGGCGTTGGCGTGTTGGGAAATGTGACCTATAATCTTTATTTAGGGACTTAGAAATCCAACACTTAAATCACTTAAAAACATACAAAAATATATGCATAAGTTATAGGTAAATCAGGGTTGTGCAGATAGAAAGTCAGATTACACCACCATAACTCCATACAAAAGTATACATGAGTTACAAGTCCTATTGAGCCTATATGTTACAATTGCTATGAACACAGTCTTAGGGTGCGTTTCCACGGCACAGGACACATACCGGTCGGTTTGCCGGCCGGTATTTGTCCTGTTTTGCGGCCGTCCTCACGGCCGCAGGGAGGGGCGGCTTTTCTCCGCGATGAGCCCTCCCTGTTCACATTGACTAGCACGGAAGATTGTGCTTGCACAATGTTTTGCGGCCGGACCGCGGGCGGAAAAACCGCCGGGCCGAAAACCCGTGCAGTGGGGACTGCTGCACGGGTTTTCCATAGAGCACAAATGTGCTCATTTTCGGCTGGTTTTTCAGGCGGGCTGAAAAGCCGCAAACCGGCCGAAAAAACGTGCCGTGGGGACATGCCCTTATTGCTATAACCCCGATCAAAATGATACAAAAAGGAAAAGCATGTAAATAACCAATTCCCTACGGCTTATTTTGGAGCGTATTTCGCGGAGTACTGCACTTAATACGCGGGGAAATGTGCACCATAATTACAGTCATCCATAGTTCTCATAGAGAGCTATGGTTTCCGCCTCCTCTCTTCGCTTGTACAATATGATCATACTGTACGCGCGGGAGATAAGTGACAAGTCAATTACTTGGGGCGCATATGCGCCGCGAGTAATACATGTCTATAGGGCCAGCGGGCTGCCAGCCCCCCCACGCTTCGGGAGTACACGATGTATTGCGGTGCGTACTGTAAGAGTATCTCTATTGCAAATCTTACTATTCCCCTATAGAAAATTGTCACCAGCAACTTTGCAAAATGGGTTATTTGGCTACGAGTTTGCATACAATCTTTTTCCCATAGGGAGACATTTGAAAATTCCCAGCAATCTGATAACCTCATATAGACCCCAGGACTATAGCTCTCGCTGGTGAGAAATCGCCACAGCTTCTAATTTCATTACAGGAATTCATATCAGTTCTGACAAAACAAATCCTCATAAATCACTTTGCTTCCAATAAGCTACCACATAGCGGTGCAGAGAACAGATGCTGCAGACTGCACACTACTTAACCATCCTAGATAGATCGCCATATGTTGGAAGCACTTGTACATTCATTCAGTTAATAGGTTTGTACGATGCTAACTGCAGGGCACAACAATGCAGAATGTCGTCAGTATGAACCTTAGTACTAGACAAGAATCCTGCACTATAATATTACACGCCTGCAAAAATCTGTATCTTCCCACTTTGCATTGCTCAAATACAGCAGGTCCCTGTTCAGTTTGACAATGGTTCAACAAAAGTTTTGAAAATCGTGTCCTGATGTCCTGAAACTTAATTTTAAATCTAACCATAACTCTAACCCTATCTCCAGCCTTAAAGGGGTTTTGCCAAGAAGTCAGTTCCTCACCTAACAGGCTGATACTCCCCTCTTGAGGCTTGAAAAAAGGGGCGTTGTGTTTCTATGTTTAAAAAAACAAGTACCTCCTCTGTGATATCATCGCTCCACCTCCCATGCACGTTCCTGATACTCAGTCTCTGTAGTTGAGTAAACATTGTTTGCTAAATCACAGAGGAGAACTGCATTGTGCACAAGCTATACGGGTTTGTTTTCTCCCTCTTATCTGCTCAGGAGTAAAGAAAAGCTCAGAGCAGGCAGCTTTCACTGACTACAGACAGGGGGGGGGAGGGCTGAGCAGGGAGCGTCTGCATGTTTACTCAGATTATTACATTACAACCAGCGGATTTTCTATACAGCAGATGGGGTATTGGTTGGCTGTGACATAGAACCAGAACTAGTGCAGATGCCCAGTAACACTGCTTTTTTTCTCCCACTCCCTTCAAAGCTCGTTCCTGTGTCCTGCCATCAGATAAGAAGTGAAAACAATGCAAGCGCGGCCAGGAGCTTGCCAGATCAGCTCCTGGTAGTAGCTAATGTAAACAGTCAGGAAACTAAGGGCCTCTAAATCAGCCTGTAGCTCTCAAAGGCTTCACTTTTTTTAATCACATATATTTAGAAAAGTGATTAAATGCCCATTTTGGAAGATCCCACGTCAATATTATATTGTGGCAAAACCCCTTTAAAGGGATTGTCTCACTACATTGATATGTCCTGTTTTCTTGGTTTCATTTTGAATTCAGGGGCATTTACTGGTTTCTAGGCTTCAGTAGAAGCCAGGTCTGTAGCTATAGTGACCAGTGCTGGCAGCCTATCAGGATAGATCACACAGGTCTGTAGCTATAGCGACCAGTGCTGGCAGCCTATCAGGAGAGATCAAACAGGTCTGTAGCTATAGCAACCAGTGCTGGCAACCTATCAGGAGAGATCAAACAGGTCTGTAGCTTTAGCGACCAGTGCTGGCAACCTATCAGGAGAGACCAAACAGTTTGTAGCTATAGCAACCAGTGCTGGCAACCTATCAGGAGAGATTGAACAGGTCTGTAGCTATAGCGACCCGAAGAGCTGATGCAGCCCATACAAGAGGGGATATCTAGGAATAGGTAGGACACTGTTAGTGGACACATATTGCAAAGTGACTTGTTTTTGCAAGACCTTTCACATAAAAAGCAACCTTTATAGTGAGACAACCCCTTTAACCCTTACCCTTAATCCTAAATTGGGGTTAGGATTATTTATGGGTTTTCATTGGTTATCTTGCTTCTAGTCGAGCAGCACTCCAGGCGCAGCGTCATAACCATCACCTCCAGTTACCATAATAATATTCTGGTAACCATGAGAGCCCTGCAGGACTGGTGAGTTAACATGTGAAAGTCTGTATAAAACCTCAATTTAAGGTTAGTGTTGATGTTTCATAGATTTTCAGCTAAATTTGAATGTTTACCCTAAATTGGGATTAGGGCTAGGGTTCTTATCTTTACCTAGCAGCCCCAATTGCCTCTGGTCCTGTGGCATGTGTGTTCTGACGTCACTTCCCATCCAATGTTATGTTTAATGTCGTTTCCAATACAATGTCCTCTTAAAAACAGATAAAAAAAACTAATCCCTATTTAGAGTTAAGTTTACAGTCTGGATCAGGGCTAAGCAGTTTTGGACTGGGGTTCCTATGGTCCACCAGCAGAGCTGATCTTTGGGGCCCACCAGTGGAGTTGATTCTGGGGCCCAGCCTACAGCTATTGTACATGATTGCACATGTTTCACATGACTCTTGCATTCTGCCTCTTTTCTTTTTTTACTTTTTTCTCTGCCTTTTTTTCCTAAAATTAAAGGGGTTTTGCCACCATGTAATGTTGACGTGGGATCCTCCAAAATGGGTATTAAAATATTTTTTAAAATATTGTGTTAAAAAAAAGTGAAGCCTGTGAGGCAAAAGATTTCCGTCCCCTTAGTTACTGAAAAGTTTCCACTAGGGCATGACCGGAGTGAAAGGCCCGCTTTTGTGAAAACTTTTATCTGATGACGGGAAAAAGAATGGGGTTCAAGGGGCTGGGTAGAAATTTAGTGTATCAGGTGTGTCTTGCTGTATTTAGAATCCACTGTTTTACTGTTTTTATTTCGTTAGTTTTTTAGACGCTCCCTTATTCCTCAATCCTTGCTCCCCCTCCCCCCTTTCCTCTGCAGCTTTTTGACTCAGCACTTTGTTTATATTTACTCCGTGCTGTAAGAGGGAAGTAATGGCGTCTGGCAAATCCCCCTTTAACCCCTTTCCCACATTTGCCATATCATACGGCAATGTCGGTAGGGGTTCCCCCCCCAAATTGCTGTACAGTACGTTTAAGGCGATTTGCCGGGTCACAGGCGGACGCGCAAGTGCGGCGGGCCCGGGGGTTATTTTCCCCTGGCTCATCCGCATCCCCCCGGCCGGTGGTCCGGGCGGGGGTTAACCCCCGATTTTTGGACATCTTTGGGCCGCGAATGCAGCTGCGGGCGGCAGGATGAGCTCCTGCTGCCCGCCCCTCCCGGGGCAGTATGGCCTGAGCGCCGCTACTGAGTCTCCTACCAGGCAGCCGGATGCGAATGACAGCATGGTTGCTGGTGATGTACGAGCCCACAATGCTTGTGGGGAGCGTGACAACGTTCCATGGAGACCCGCATCACCTTAAGCTGTAGCTGATCCTATTGCATGAACGATCTGACGATCTCTATCTTTCCCC
>JAODAL010027643.1:0-54588 GCA_025379985.1 Phyllomedusa bahiana | reverse complement strand
TTTTAAAGAAAACTGTTAATAATAAAGCTTTTGCATGAAATGTCTACACTAAGTCTTGGGAACTATATCCAGTATTTTTTGTAGAGCTTGTCGGTTCCCCGGGGCCCCCGCGCCCCCTTTGTGACTTTCCCGGGGTAGAGCTCCTTTAAAATTCTCTACCAACTAAAAAATCTTAAAAATTCCCTGATCAACTAATTTGTAAGGATCACAGCTAACAGTAGTGCTTTTCTCTGTGAAAAATATATTAATTTCGCTGAGCGTTTGGATACAGCAGAGCGACGTCCACTGCTATGCGAGCTGACAACACGATCATGAACAGGAAGGGGCTGTTCTTGAAAAACGATTCATTTTTTTTTCCAGAAATCGAAAAAAAACCAAAACCCAGTCAGACGTCGCACACACATCTCCCCCGCTCTTTTCGTAAGCGTTTTTGCGCCGCCAGACAGAAGCGCCGAAAATGGCGCAAATTTTAAATAGATGATGCACAGATTTTAACCTAAATTATCCATGATCAAAAAATTTCGATCAACATAAAAAATTTGGCCGATTCAATTTTGTCAAAATAATCGCTCAACACTACTCCAAATCACACCCCAAAGCTCAATGATTTGGGAGTGATTTGAGGAACACTATTCTGATAGCGGAAAATCACAAGTTCTACCCTTTTTTTTCTTGAACAATTTGAATGTATTACTATCGGACTCTTATAGGACACTAGAGTTATTTCATTCTAATGCTTTAATGTTGCAGTTCTTGTATATGTCTTTTAGTTCACTTTTAAAATGAGACCACTAGAAAATGTACATTCTATGGGCGACATGTAAAAAGATGGCGGTCGGAGCGCCCGTTTTTTAAGGATTTTTAGTGAAAGCTGCGCCTTATTTATGTCGGGGCCCGTTGGGGGCTCATACATGTGGGTTTTTAAATTCCCTGTGCATCGCCAGGTGTTTAGACCATCGAACTTTGGCGCAGAAGGAAGCGCCCACCTGTATATAAAAAGGATAGTAATATTCACCTCCCGAGGAGGTGCGCCATACATCGTTTGGGGAAAGTTTTCCTGCGCCCGCCAGTGTGAGGCGCATTGCGGAAAATTGGCACAGAAGACTGCGCCAACAGTATTCGATTCGAGACAGGCTTGGAAATCCGAAAAATCATTTAAAAATTTTGTGAATACAAAAAAGTTTTTTCTTTTTAAAGAATGAAAGAATAAAGTGAAAAATCAAAGTTGAATCAAATACATTTCAAAATAGAAAAAGTTGCGTTT
Organism: Phyllomedusa bahiana; assembly: GCA_025379985.1. Classification (NCBI taxonomy): domain Eukaryota; kingdom Metazoa; phylum Chordata; class Amphibia; order Anura; family Hylidae; genus Phyllomedusa; species Phyllomedusa bahiana. The sequence continues at coordinate 53,324 of JAODAL010027643.1, read as the reverse complement.
TAAAAACAAAAAATTTTAGCTCTCCAAAGAAAGAAATAAAAGCTAAACAGGTCTTAAAAAGGGGGGAAAAAATTGAACTAATTTTAAATTCAATAAGACAATCAGATGTTTACAGATGTTAATTTTTGTCCTTTTTTTAAATAAAAAAAATTTAAAATGTATTTTTTCTTTTTTCCCCCCTTTTATTTTTGTTGTAAACAAACAGGACCCGGGTTTTTCCAACAGGATTTCTATTCCCAGGGCTAGTTTTTGGACGTATTTAAAAAGACGTATTTACAACCGTAAAAACACACCAACTAGCCTAAAATAAAGGAACAAGACTTAGAATGGGTACCAATGGGAAAACCGTAAAGTATTTACGGCCGTTTTTGCCACACTTTTTGACACGTATTTTCAATGTAATTCCCCAAAGGGTTTCGAACCGGGGAATACAGCCCCAAGTAAATAAAGGGGGAAAGTTTTCAGACCCAAATCTGTCCTGAATTACATTGCAAAAACTGTCCAAAGGTGGCACATATTTTCAATGTAATTCGGGAACTTTTTTGCGTCGGAAATCTTACACAGTATGAAAATAAAATGGGTTTTGGCATTTAAATAATTACTTAAAAACAACATATCCAAGGGGGAAAAATTAAACAATGTATAATACATTTTTTTTCAATAACATTAATGACAAATATTAAAAATTAGCTTCAAAAAAAAAAAAATCCACTGCAAAATGTATCCCCAAAATCCGAGGGAAAAAATTTCACCTTTAACAACCATAAGCCAATCAGGGTTGGACAGAGTTTTTTTTAAACAATTTCCATAACAACAATTTTAGATGCATTTGGGGCTGCTTTGAAGTTTAAAAAGCAAATTTATATATACAAACAAAAGGTTTGCTGGGAACTGTTGTCCTCCAAGCAGGATTTCTTGCTTAATTATTTATTCTTCTGGACAAATCATTTATTTTTGTAGTGTACTGCTGTCAGTGTAGAACTATAGCACATTACAAGAACACCGCGCTTCACTTCGACTTCTCCGCTCAGATAGACCACATTAAACTAGGTCTGCCCATCGGAGCTGTAAAGCGCTGCAAAGCGCCTCACTTTGCCGACCCGCAATCATGCATGTCTCGGAGTTTTCGAATTTGCCGCGTCCCGCCCCAGAACACCCACAGCACGCCCCTTCATGTTAGGCGCATCCGAAAGTGGCGATGGTTGCGCCTAACATCGCATCCCTGCGTCCGACTGGGGATTTGACGTGGTGAGGCGCAGTTTTCACCAGAAAACAGGCGCAACTCCCGATCATACATGTAGCCCTATATGTTTATAAAGGTTGTATGTGATGATAATAAAATAATCTAAGGGAAGGAGATTTTCTAAAATAAAAAGCAACTATTACTCACCAATTAAGACTGCTGCTTTAGTGCACAAACTAGTCTTTGTTTACTTCTCCTTCAGCAGTAACGCCAGGCTCATCCATATGACCACTGCAGGAAATTACTGACCTCAGAGGTCTCCTGCCATGCATGCTACCATCACCACTGAGGTCAGTGTTTGGCTGCATGTCAATTGGATGTAAGCAAAGAGACCACCAGAATGTCAACAATTAAAGGGGTGTTTCGGGATTTAACAATGCTCATTGATCTATCAGGACATGAGAAAAATAGAAGATAAAACTTATACTTACCTCCCGGATGCTCCTGTTCACTCCCGGTGACCGTCTCACTAACGTTGTAACTGTGAACAGTTTTCATTCACATTACTGCTGCAGTCAATTATAGGCTCCAGAAGTCACGTGCATGTGATGTTATGGCCAGTGATTAGCTGCACCTGTCACGTGAACGATGTACGTTCACTGGCTACTTATGGCATGAAAGCAATGTCAGATGGAAGTGAAGTAGACTATCCAGGAGGTAAGTATGTGTTTTATCTTCTATTTTTACTCATGCCCCAATGGACCAACGAGCAAATTTTTTGCCCAGAACACCCCTTTAAGCATTATGGATTTAACAGTAAAGATTTAGGTAAGAGTATATTTTTATTTACCCAACTTCTGCTAGATAGCAAATGCCAGCTTCCAAACCAGATCAGGGGGGGAGCCCAGTCGTCAGAAATCTTTGTGAAAAAGCTTTATTGAAAATTCTTTAAAACATATGATGATTATTCATAGAAGGGGGTACACTCAAGTTAGCATAAATTCAGTACCCATCCCCTCGCCGACGCGTGTCGAGAGAGACTCTCTTACTCATGGCTATTGGGGTAGTGTGCTGGGCAGTAATGAAAGCAAGGTTTAAATATCCCAGAGTGATTGGGTAATCAGAACCACATGAGATATGCTGTCTTGAAAAAAAAAAAAAAAAAGGGCCGCAACAAGACTGCCATAGCATACATAAAAACAAGTAGGTGATACAAGTGATAAAAAACAAATGAAACATAATAACAACATTCTATCAATTTGCATGGTTTACCGAATCTATTTCAGGTATGAGTGATCGTATTCCAATTATATATGTATATATTACCGGCTGAAATGAAAATATAAACAAGCAAGTGAACATATCACTGATTTTTTATGTCAGTATCTTGTAATGCAGATTGAGACAAAAGTATAATGTGCAGATAATGTAAAATTATTTGTTTGTCAATACCGCTGAAAGTGTAAATTCTATGCTTTTTTGGATTTTTAAAATTCAATATCTTTTCAAAAAGATTCACATAAACTGCCAAAAACAATATTCCATCTAATAAACTGCTGGTGAAAACTGATTTAGTGAAACTGAGTTTAATATTGATATGTAATGTCTTGTTGAGTGTTCAGACCTAATGGAATTCTTGTGGCAAGATAGAAAATCCACCAAGCTTCTCTTGCGAATAATTTTTTGTGTAAGTCGCCTCCTCTTATAGATCGCACAACTTTCTCAATGCCGACCACTGAAAAACCCGTTAAGTCACCTTTGTGTGTGTCAAAGAAGTGTTTGGATACGGCCGATGCCTTAAATGAAACAAGGGGTTTCAATGAATCCGACAAATGCCGGCGTATCCTCACTTTGAGGGTCCAGAAGTACAGCCCACATATTGTACTCTGCATAATTTGCAACTAATGAGGTATACGACAAATTTGCTATTACAATTAATATGTGTGGAAATATTAAACTTTTTGTCGTTACTGAACGAACAGAACTGTTTTCTCAACGTAATGGCATACAGTGCAAATGGCATGTCCGCAACCAAAAAATCCCTTGACATCCAACCACGAAGTGTTATTAACCCTTTCTGGAGTTAGTAAACTGGGGGATAATGTTGAACTTAGATTAGGAGCCCTACGGGAAACGAATCTAATGTTATGCATTAATGTTTCTTTTACTGCTGGATTAATAAACAATAGTGGTATATGTCTCTTGACAATTTTAACTACATCAGAAAATTGTCTACTATATCTCGTACTGAATCAGATATGGTTAACATTCAAAGATTTGTTTTTCTTTTTTCTTGAACTGACATTTAATAGTGTAGTCCTATCGATTTTATCAATTTTATTAACCGCTGCATTAAGTATTGCTTGGTTATAGCCCCTTTGTTTAAAACTGGAACAAAGTGTCTTACAATGATTGTCAAATTGTTGACAAATATATATATATATATTTTGTTTAGCCAAATTAGTTAAACAAACATCCATGTTTGTTTAAGCAACTAACTTATGCTGTAATGTTGTTATTGTTTCAGTTGAATAAATCTATTTAATTTGTTATTAAGGTCAGGATTATTTTTCTCCTTCCTAAGTAAAACAGAACAGTGGTGTCCAAATATGAATGATTAACCCATAAAACTGGGGAGAAAAAAGTAATATAAAAAGTGATTCTAAAAATCTTCATCTACTTGCATGTTAAAATAGCAAGAACTAGTTTAGGTAGAAATTTTGATTTAAATCACTGATTTAAATCAAGCCTTACTGACTAGTGATTTAAATCGTGATTTAAATCGTGATTTAAATCAGTTAGAATTAAATCAAATCCACCCTGACCGTATTATAGCAGATAATATTCATGTGTCCCATCTCATTTTTAATTTTGACCATATAACTTTAACTTAATTTATGTATTTCAGATAAGTAGACAATGTTTTAGTCGTTATTTAACCTTCTCTAGTTGTATCTGGTTTATAGGAGGTGGAGCAGTAGATTCTGTACTGTGGAGCAAGATTCCTAGGTCCCTGTTTTGTGCAAAGATGTTCTATTACTCCATTTATGCTGTACCTTGTTTGTTTTCTGACTTTGTTTGATTGTTTACTGCCTGCCCTGATTCCTAATCATCCTACATATTAAAAATACCCTGTCTGCACTGAACTCGTTTTGTCTTCTTTATTGACTGCTGTCTTGCTATATTATTTGCCTACTTTTTTGATACCATGCTTGGATCCCCAGTTGTTTTGACTGAAGAGTTTTTTGAGGGTAGCGACATGGGGGTTTCTAGCAGTTAAATCCCATACAAGATTTAAAGGGTGCACTCCTTAGTTTAACCTAAAATCAAATCTGTAGCAAACCAGGGGATTTACATAATTCACCAGTTATATCCCATGTCAAAACGTTGACCTCTTTGAAAATGCTCATGACTTGGCTAGATTTTCTGACAGTTTCTTTACCATGTAAAGAATTCAGTTTAGTTGTCTACTGTACTCTTCCAGGCCTTTGCTGTTGCTGTATCCATAAAAAATTAATATAAAGGTAACAGTGGACATGTCTGTATATACCTAATATATTGGTTTTGTGTTTTTCAGCCTGATGAGGGTCTTTCAAAGGTATATTCAACACAAATCCAAGTGCTGCAATTTGGGGAATAACTTAAAATCAAGTCCCACCTTATCTGCAAATATACACATATCTGTACATATGTGGTATTTTTAATTCGGCATTTGACATTTTACGTGACTTGTTAGGGTTAGAAAGGTCTCAGGTGTCAATGGGGAGCAGGTGTGTTAAATTTGGTGTTATCGCTTTTACATTCTCTCATACTGGAAGTTTAACCTTGCACCTCATGGCAAAGAACTATCTGAGAATCTGAAAAAAAGAATTGTTGTTCTACATAAAGATGGCATAGGCTTTGAGAAGATTGTCAAAACCCTAAAATTGAGCTGCAGCACGGTGGTCAAGACCATACAGTGGTTTAACAAGACAGGTTCCTCACTCAGCACAGGCCTCTCCATGGTCGACCAAAGAAGTTAAGTACACGTGCTCAGCATTATATCCAGAGATTGTATTTTCAAAATAGATGCATGAGTGCTGCCAGCATTGCTGCAGAGGTTAAAAGGGTGGGGGCAGCATGGCAATGCTCAGACCGTACGCTGCACACTGCATCAAATTGGTCTGCATGGCTTTCGGCCCAGAAGGAAGTCTCTTCTAAGGCCGAAAACAGTTTGCTGAAGACAAGCAGACTAAGGACATGGATTACTGGAAACATGTCCTATGATCTGATGAGACCAAGATCAACTTATTCGGTTCAGATGGTGTCAAGCATGTATGACTGCAACCAGGGGAGGACATAGACAATGTGTCTTGCCTACAGTCAAGCATGGTGGTGGGAGTATCATTGCTTGGGGCTGCATGAGTGCTGCCGACTGTGCGAGCTACAGTTCATTGAGGGAGCCATGAATGTCCACATGTACTATGACATACTGAGGCAGAGTATGATCCCCTCCCTTCAGAAACTGGGCTGCAGGGCAGTATTCCACCATGATAACAACCCCAAACACACCTCCAAGACGATCACTGCCTTGCTAAAGAAAATTAGGGTAAAGATATTGGACTGGCCAAGCATGTCTCCAGACCTAAACCCTATTGAACATCTGTGGGGAATCCTCATATGGAAGGGTGGAGAAGCACGAGGTCTCTAAAATTCACCAGCTCCTTGATGTCATCATGGGGGAGTGGTAGAGGATTCCAGTGGCAATATGTGAAGCTCTAGTGAACCGGTGCCCTAGAGAGTTAAGGCAAAATAACACTATGGGCCACATGTATGAAAAGTGTTCAGATCTAAAATTCACTTTGTTTCCCATAGCAACCAATCAGAGCACCTTTCTCTTTTTTCAAAAGCACTATATGAAATGAAAGAGGAGCTCTGATTGGTTGCAATGGGAAACAAAGTGAGTTTTTGACCTAGACACGTTTCATACATGTGGCCCTATGTGCACAACTTGTCCATTTACTCTTAGGGGTGTACTCACCTTTTGTTGCCAACAGTTCATACATTGATGGCCGTGTGTTGAGTTATTTTGAGGGCACATTAAATTAACACTGTAATAGAAGCTGTACACTGACTACTTTACATTGTATCAAAACATCTATCTTCAGTGTTGTTCAATGAAAATGATATGATACAATATTTACAAAAATATGAGAGGTGTTCTCCCTTCTGTGAGATACTGTATATGAGTCCGCATACAGATAGCTAAATCATTTCACTTATCTATTGACATTCAAGGGACAGCAAATGTGATTTATTTTAGCCCAGTTCCGTACACAGATTCCAAGTCAATACACAGGACATTTATTATAATAAGAGATGTGCGAATTGATTCTAATGAAGTGGAATTCGTTTATAATTTCAGGAAAACTTTGATTCTGAACGAAGTCGAAGTTTGGGGTAATTCGCTGGAATGAAGTGTGTTTTTAATTGATAAAATGGCTGCGAGCACATGGCGTTACATGGGGCAAAGACGTCCGGGAGGAAGAAGGGCATAGCCTGCATGACATGTGCAGAGATGAAGCCAATCAGAGACCGGCGGGATTCTGTGATATCACCGCACTATATAAGTCCGGGCGCGACGCTGGGAGCTCATACCGCTCTAACTGTACTAAGTAGGGAAGGTGCTGCCGCGGCTGCTTGTGATATCTCATACTAAAAATCTCACTTTCATACAGCGATTTTTGGGGGGTGTCACAGCTTGTCTCAGAGACTGCTTCTCTTACGTTCTAATTCAGATTTTTTGGAGGTATTGGAACTGAAGTCCAATGGGCGTCCAATGCAGCTGCATATAAATTTTAATGCTATCTGCTCAGTTCTTCAGCACATTGAATATCCAAAGGTTATCTAAGCTTGTTCCTGTTGTATTCATTTAAAGAAACAGCGTTTTTACAATCCAAATACCACTTAATTTTTGGTTGCTCATTTCTTTTGCGCAATTTAGATCCAGGGGTTAATTAAGCATTGTTCTGCTGTTGTGGTCACTAAAAGAAACGTTCTTTTTGACCTCCAAAGAAGAAATTTTGCCTGTAGCATAATTCATAACCGAAGGTTAATTACAAGTTTTTCTGTTGTTCGGTACCGTAAAATACACGCCATTTTAACACGCTACAAAGTTAGTAATTGTTGGCAGCATATTTCTTTTGCGCAATTTACATCCAGGGGTTAATTAAGCGTTGTTCGGCTGTTGTGGTCAATAAAAGAAACATTATTTTTCACCGCCAAAGAAGCAATTTTGCCTGTAGCATAATTCATAACCGAAGGTTAATTACAAGTTTTTCTCTTGCTGTGTACTACAAAGCTGGTAGTTTTTGGCTGCTCAATTCTTTTGCGCAATTTACATCCAGGGGTTAATTAAGCGTTGTTCTGTGGTGTGATGACTAAAAGAAACCGTCTTTTTCACCGGCAATAAAGACATTTTTCCTGTAGCATAATTCATAACCGAAGGTTGATTACAAGTTTTTCTGTTGTTCTGTACCGTAAAATACACGCCATTTTAACATGCTATAAAGTTGGTAATTGTTGGCAGCATATTTCTTTTGTGCAATTTACATCCAGGGGTTAATTAAGCACTGTTCTGCTGTTGTGGTCACTCAAAGAAATGTTCTTTTTCACCGCCAAAGAAGCAATTTTGCCTGTAGCATAATTCATAACCGAAGGTTAATCACAAGTTTTTCTGTTGATCTGTACCATAAAATACACGCCATTTTAACACGCTACAAAGCTGGTAATTTTTGGTTGCTCATTTCTTTTGAGCAATTTAGATCCAGGGGTTAATTAAGCATTGTTCTACTGTTGTGGTCACTAAAAGAAACGTTCTTTTTCACCTCCAAAGAAGAAATTTTGCCTGTAGAACAATTCATAACCGAAGGTTAACTCCAAGTTTTTCTGTTGTTCTGTACCGTAAAATACACACCATTTTAACACGCTACAAAGCTGGTAATTGTTGGCAGCATATTTCTTTTGCGCAATTTACATCCAGGGGTTAATTAAGCATTGTTCTGCTGTTGTGGTCACTAAAAGAAACGTTCTTTTTCACCTCCAAAGAAGCAATTTTCCCTGTAACCGAAGGTTAATTGCAAGTTTTTCTGTTGTTCTGTACCGTAAAATACACGCCATTTTAACACGCTACAAAGCTGGTAATTTTTGGTTGCTCATTTATTTTGCACAATTTAAATCCAGGGGTTAATTAAGCGTTGTTCTGCTGTTGTGGTCACTTAAAGAAACGTTCTTTTTCACCGCCAAAGAAGCAGTTTTGCCTGTAGCATAATTCATATTCGAAGGCTAATTAAGCCTGTTTGTGCTTTTATATTCAGTAAAATACACAGTGTTTTTAAACGGCACATACAAGTAAATTTTTCCTGGCCATTTGTGGAGCGAAATTTATATCCAAGGGTTACCAAGCTTGTTACTGGGTTCATTTGGAGTCAAATACAGGGTGTGTATTTATCATATACAGATATCTTCATCAAACAGTGTCTGTCCTTTTTGGAACAAACAATATGTCAGAGAGAGAATTGGCAGGCTCTTCACCTGTGAGTGGCAGTGGCACAAACATTCCTGGAGCAGGCCCAGGTCGCAGCACAGCAAGGGGACGTCGCAGCAGCCTACCACCATCTCTACCAGGGACTGGTATTGCCACCCACCTCCACACTCTGTCATTGTGCCACTCTATGACCTCATGCTGCTGCTGCTGCTGTTGCTGGTGCCGTGACATCCAACCTGTGTCATTGTGCCACTCTCTGACCTCATGCTGCTGCTGCCGTCACCTCCACTCTCTGTCATTGTGCCACTCTGTGGCCTTCTACTGTTTTGCCACCTCCAGAATGTCATTGTGCCACTGTCTGACCTCATGCTGCTGCTGTGGCTGCTGCCGTGACCTCCACACTGTGTCATTGTGCCACTCTCTGACCTCATGCTGCTGCTGCCGTGACCTCCACTCTCTGTCAGTGTGCCACTCTGTGGCCTACTACTGTTTTGCCACCTCCAGAATGTCATTGTGCCACAGCCGGACCTCAGCGTGCTGCTGTGGCTGCTGCCGTGACCTCCACACAGTCTCATGGTGCCACTGCCTGTCCTCATGGTGCTGCTGTGGCTGCTACTGTGACCTCCATACTGAGTCATTGTGCCACTCTGTGGCCTACTCCTGTTTTTGCCACCTCCAGAATTTCATTGTGCCACTCTCTGAGCTAATGCTGCTGCTGCCGTGACCTCCACTCTCTGTCATTGGTCCACTCTGTGGCCTACTACTGTTTTGCTACCTCCAGAATGTCATTGTTCCACTGCCTGACCTCATGCTGCTGCTGTGGCTGCTGCCGTGACCTCCACACTCTGTCATTGTGCCACTGTCTGACCTCATGCTGCTGCTGTGGCTGCTGCCGTGCCCTCCACACTGTGTCATTGTGCCACTCTCTGACCTCATGCTGCTGCTGCCGTGACCTCCACTCTCTGTCATTGTGCCACTCTGTGGCCTACTACTGTTTTTGCCACCTCCAGAATTTGTCATTGTGCCACTGCCTGACCTCATGCTGCTGCTGTGGCTGCTGCCGTGACCTCCACACTGTGTCATTGTGCCACTCTCTGACCTCATGCTGCTGCTGCCGTGACCTCCACTCTCTATCATTGTGCCACTCTGTGGCCTAATACTGTTTTGCCACCTCCAGAATGTCATTGTGCCACTGTCTGACCTCATGCTGCTGCTGTGGCTGCTGCAGTGACCTCCACACTATTTCATTGTGCAACTCTCTGACCTCCTGCTGATGCTGCCTGGACCTCCATTCTCTGTCATTGTGCCACTCTGTGGCCTACTACTGTTTTGCCACCTCCAGAATGTCATTGTGCCACTGCCTGACCTCCCGCAGCTGCCGTGGCTGCTGCCGTGACCTCCACACTCTATCATTGTGCCACTGTCTGACCTCATGCTGCTGCTGTGGCTGCTGCCGTGCCCTCCACACTGTGTCATTGTGCCACTCTCTGACCTCATGCTGCTGCTGTCGTGACCTCCACTCCGTCATTTGTGCCACCTGGGCCTACTACTTTTTTCCCCCCTCCAAATTCATTGGGACTGTCGACCCAGCTGCTGCTGTGGCTGCTGCCGCACTCCACACCTGTCACGATTTGCCCCCGAGCCCTCACTTTTTTTTTTTTTTTTTTTCCAGCTTTTGCTGCCATGACTTTTATCAGGTTACATTCCCGCTTGATTTTTTTTGGTCATTTTGCCCTTTTAAGTCCCATAAATTTTTAAGTGAAGCGATTCAAGAGGGGCGGCAGTCATATGCGCGTCATACAAAACAAAACTTTAAAAATGAAGCCCAAAACCAACCCCCCTCTGCATTTTTAAAATAGGCACAACGTTCTACAGCACCCCAGGCTCGTGCACCTGTAAATTAGCTGTTTTTTTACGCGATTCATCCTGAACATTTCGGACCAAACAAATTTTTAAAGGGGAAATTTCGGCAAAGTCACCAATCAAATTTTTTTGAGAACTTCGCCCATCTCTAATTATAATAGTGCACCACTGAAAACTTATCTTGTTTCAGGTCATCAGTGTGAAGTGCCATTAGCTATCCCTTCCCTAGCTTTTTCTATCTAGAGATTTAAATTTGATTTTACGTTCAAGTACCTAGGTGCAGCTATTTGATTGTTGCAATCAATTGGTGACACCAACACTGGAGCATCGGGCAACTGATAAGGCGCATTAGTGTGTTGTACTGCTAAATACATACAACACCACCAGGTGAGCAACACCACTCATTATCCTTAATGTACTTTATTAAAGTTTTCACACTAGGTGTGCTCTTCGGCATATTTTCTCTTTGTCTTCTGGCACCTTAAGTCATAATATTGATTTGGGTTAACACAAATCCATTTTTGGCAAAAAAAAAACCAAAAGACCCTAAGCATTAACTTGTTGTTTCTGATGCAGTCTGACTTCCAGTCCAACATACAACCATACCCCTAACCCTAAGTATCAACTTGTTGTTTTTGTTGCAGTGTAATTTCCAAAATCCTGTCTGACATCACTTTCGGATACTTTAACTTTGGCCCAAAATTATGGTCTCCCGAAGTGACATTAAAATTGCATAACATACTTCCTGGTATTTCAAAAAGGGGACAATTTATGGTAAGCAAAATATTTTGGGATACAACATCCAACAGCACTTCCAGTGTTTTAAATATTGGACCTATGTTTAGGTAACAGGAAGTGATGTTGTCTCGGACATTGGACTGCAATTTAAGCCCCCCTTTTCAACGAAAAAATTATTCATACAGCTATTTAAAACAACCCTAACCCCAACTTAGGGTTAAGATTATGGTCAGGGATAAGAATAGAGTTAGAGAAAAATTTGGGTTTAGAACATCTCAAACCTGATTTTTTTCACAGGTTCAGTCCAACTTGAATAACACAAATGGTCTCCTTCACTCGCGCTGACACCACTTTGGACTACACAGTAAGAGTGTCCATAAATAGCTTCTAAATGTAAATTCGATATTTGGAATATGTTTCAAACCTTTTATAACAAAAACCATTTCTGACTTAAAGGATTTGTCCCCCCACGGGTTTCAAGAATGCATAAAAAATTCTCTTCCTTCCAGGGTTTATACTAATTTGCATAACTCCAGCTTGTAGAGCTAGTTTTGCTTTTAATGCTAATTAGATTAGATTTCTTCTCAAACTACGGGAAGGACTTCTTATCTATCCCCCAAAAAAAAAGCCAAAATTTAAAAGCTGTTTTCTTTAGATAAATCAAGCTTTTTATGTCCGGCACACAGGGCACTGACTGAACGGGGGCCGTGTGATCTCACTCCTGTTACTCATGAACAAACAGCCCCAAGGGGTTTTTTTTACAGTCGGTTTTCTGAGGGGAAATGAAAAGCCAAGGAGGTAATAAATTTACTTTTAAAATCTTTTGGGAAAAAAAGGAACAATGCAATAATTTGGAAAATGTCTTTTTTTTGTGTTCCCACAATTTGAAAGCTATTTTTTTGTAGCAGACAACCCATTTAATATGTAGCAATATGTCATGATGTTGTTAAGGTGGTAAAGATGTATGGAGACGGCTCACAGAATGACTTCACTCTATACCCAGCAGGTACATCTCATCTACAGCTAACACCAGATACTAGTATACAGAATTGGAGATAACTCTGATCTGGGATTTTTATAATTAAAAACTTTTTACATTTTTTACACTGACCAAAGGCTAATTTTTTTTCAAATTAATTTATGCCACCACTTACCATCTTAAATTCCCTATATATTTTTACCAAATCAGGTTAATTGAGGGGATTAATTTCATATTTCTCAATAAATTACTTTGCTGAGGAGTGTGTAAGCAATTGCACCCCAAGTTGTTAAGTACTCTAATGGGATGGAAAGTATGTTAAAAAAAAGTTTAAAATATAGAAAAAAATATTAAAGTACATCCTCCTTTTTCCCAGTTTGCAAATAATCAACAAGTTAAATATAATTGGTGTCATCAAATCTGTAAACACCTGAAAACCTAATTATAACATTTTTTTATCACACATGGTAAACACTGTAGGAAAAAATATTCAATGTTTTTTGGTTGCTTTGCATCTACCCTACCTGAAGACTTGGGAGATTCCCTTCCTCTCTATACTCTGAACTGCTGTGCAGAGCCCTCCCGAGCAAACCCTAACAATAAAACCTCAAGTTTAAAAATATTTTTTCTAAGACTGAAGCCCCCTTCATTTTTCAGGCACTATATAAATAAAGGGAGCCTGATTGTTGCTTTCACAGTTTTCATACATGTGGCCCTAAGAGTACAATTGGGTAAGGAGAAAGCCCAAAAAAACCTGCAAAGCTGCAGTAGCATAACAACAACAGTCAACTTGTGAAAGGGAAATTACACAAACTCTGCAACAACAAAATAATAGGTAACTTTTTAATGAGAAAAAAATTAATAGGTTTAAGGTTAAACATTTTTTATAAAGTTGCTCAGTCTCGCATTCAGGAAACAAATAAGAACAATAAAGAGAGCAATGTAAAGAAGTCCATAACATTTAAAATCTAAGGTAATTAGGAATAGAAAATAAGAATGCACTGTAGGTGCTCCAATCTTCACACAGAAGTCATCATTTAACTTTTCAAAATAATGGACAGTTTCTGCTTTCTCCTTGCTATCAGTGTGTAAAGTGCTATTTGAACTTGGGATGGCAGATGATTAAAAGGGAGTTCAAAAAGCTTGTTTGTCCTTCAGAGCATGACAAAAAATAGAAGAAAAGAATCATACTCACCTTGTGGAGGCTAACGTTCCAGCGGCCGTCCCATTCATCTCTGCTGTAACTGTGAATGTTCATTGTTTGACAGATGCAGCCAATCACATGCATGTGACGTTGTGGCCTGTGATTTGTTGCACCTGTCACATGAACAATGAACATTCGCGGCTACAGCTGGGACGAACGGGGCAGTTGATGGGACGAAATGGGAGCCTCTAGGATGTGAGTGTGATCCTTTTCTTCTATTTTTTTTATCATGCCCTGACGGACAAATAAGCTTTTCCTGGAACACCATTTTATTGAGTAAAGTAGCAAGTGGCCCATTGATTTTCCCTTAAAATGTCCTATGTTTAGACAAACATTACTTATATTTTGCTTTCAGACCCCTATTAAAAATAGTAAGTCCGAATGTCGAAAACATGGAGTAGTTATGACTATTCCTGTGAGTTTTCTACTAGACAAACATTTCTATATTGTTGCAGCAAAAGCTGTTTCTAAAAGCCACAAAAAATTCTAAGTAAAAAACAACAAATAGAGCCTTAGCTAATGGGAGGTGTAAAGCTATGCTAGCTAAGTGGAATATGAATATTTATATAATCGGTATAACACAATTTACATGATATGAAATAGAACACAAATACAACATTTCATAGTTATATTTATAGTTATATTTAATACAAACAAGCCTGGCATTGGTGGTAGTGTGATGGTTCGTGGATTCTCTACTTTGCAAACTAACTGGGTTACACAGCAAGACAGTGATTCAAGACACCAAGAAAACCTTACATTTGAATAGACCTAGTCAAGGTTCTGACTTTAAAACATTAGAGATGTTTTCTGATGCCCTTATACAAATAGATAATGCAAACATGTCTATGAGTGCATCTCTATGGGAAAGACTAATATAAAAATTGGTTACGTATTGTTAAAATTTGTACTGCTTTAATGTGACAAATATGCACTTACATGAGGCATATCTAATGAGCATATACATAACTTTATTATAAACATTTTACAACAGTCAATGAATGCAAGCCTTTAATTCTAGTTCATTGTTCTTATAAAATTCTGGAGACTTTCTAAGAAATGTATCAATCATAAATTGTATAATATGTTTAAGACTGAAACAATCTGAATGACATGCTAAGTAAATGAAACTGTATAGTTAATGATTGTAGAAGATGAAACTGCCATACACTGTAAAGTTCTGACACATCAGTCTAGAATGACTGTCAGAATGAAGACAAACCAATGACTTGGCTGCTACTTTTTCTGATATACATCCTTGCATAAATGTAGCTTTGGAGGAAACATTGAAAATACACATAGACAATTTTACACGGTAATCTACCACTTGGTAGTCTGCAACATTTTGAATGGATTACTTGCCACTTACTAGTCATGGGGAAGAACCACATTATTAATGTATATGCCTACCTAAATGATATATTGCAATTTATGGTAACACACATTAATGAGACTCATATATAAAAGCTAATGCAAGTAAAAGGTGGAAACATTTTTCACAGCAACTAATCAGATTCAAGATTTCTGCTAGGTCTGAACACCAGAGAATCTTTTTTTCAATTTATAATCAGTCTAAACTGAATGAAAAATGTTACAAATCAACATAGGTTTGCTTTTCCTTTTCATCCTTTTAAGTTGTCTAAAATAAAGAATAAATATAAATAGGTTAGGATACATACTATATTTAAAAATAAATAATAATAGCGTTGAATGAAAGCCGGCGAACTTTGTATCACAAAGTAATTCATATAATCAAATGACTAATTTGTCACAATAGATTTTTTTCTGTCTATACTTAGCCTGCTGAGTTGAAATTCTGCTAATTACAGCAACTTATGTTACAAGGGTCTTACCTGTGGGCTTCACTTGGGACTCACACATTGTTTACTAGTGACCATCTATGGTAATGCTGAGATTGGTGATGGGGAGGGAACTTATAAATAGTTGATCTTTCTGACAAATGTGCGCTTGGTAAAAAATGTGCTTAACGGGGTTGTCTCGCTACAAGGATTGTTTTATATGTTAAAGATCTTGCACAAACAAGTCACTTTGCTATATATGTCCATTAACAGTATCCTACCTATTCCTAGATATCTCCTCTTGTATGAGCTGCATCAGCTCCTCAGGTCGCCATAGTCACAGACCTGTTTGATCTATCCTGATAGGCTGTCAGCACTGGTTGCTATAGCTACAAACCTGGCTTCTACTGCAGCCCTGTCGAAGCCAGTAAACACACCCTTGAATTCAAAGTGAAACCAACAAAACAGGACTGAGGTAAGATGAATCAATGTAGTGAGACAACCCCTTTAACTGGTGGAAACCTAAGGGGATCTCACGGGACGACCAAATACATTAAGCTGTGATGACAAAAAAGGGAAATGCATTAACCCCGTTCCCGACATTGGGCGTATGCATACGCCCTAGCGGGAAGTGACTTCCCGCAAATGGACGTATGCATACACCCTGGCGATCGCGCGGGCTTGCGGGCGAGTCGCGCGCGATCGCGACATGGAACCAGCGGTAAATTACCGATGGCTTCATGCCTCATCACCCCCAGCCGGAGTGAGCTCCCCGGCCAGCGGCCCTGTGAAAAACGCATCATTACCGCAGACTGTCCATTAGGCCCCAATAATGAAGCGCAGGCAATAGGAGTGGAGCTCCTACTGCATGTACGATCGGCGAGGCAAGCAGGCGAAGAGATGGCGCTCGCGCCAATTTAATTTCCGGACTCCCCGGATGCTTTCTGTAAGCATACGGGTAGTCTGGTGACAATCACCATGACCACAATGCATTGTGGGAATGGTGTCAATTAGTTTCCATGGCGACCTGTGCACAGCAGTAACGCTGTGCAAGATCGCCTCTTTCAAACAGCATCTAACGAATGCTTTCACCCGTGGGGATTTGACTGTTACAAGATCACCACTGGGGAGATGTACAAAAAATGTGAAAAGTTAAAAAAATAAGTTAATAAAGGAAAACATGAAACACAAAAAATAAAATTAAAAATCATGTACACCGCCTTTTTCCCTTTACAAACTCCAATAAACCCAAAAGAAAGATCAAAAATAAAGTTATAAATATGCCCATATTTGGTATCGACCGGTTGCATATGACCTACCCTTTAAATCTGTCATGTTAATAAAAACCCATACGGTGAATTGGATGAAAGCGGTAAAAACACAAAACAAAAAACAGTCACAGGAATTGTGATTTTGTACATCCTGCGCACATAAATTGAAATATAAGGCGATTCAAAAATTCTATAAACGCAATGTTTTACCTAATTTAAAGTCAGTCATCCCGCAAAAGAAAAAAGTCCTTACACGTCTCTGTATACGGAAAAAATAAAAATAGTTATGGCTCTCAAAGGACAGCGATGCATAAATATTATTTAACACAATAAAACATTTTTTTTTTTAAAGTGCATTTCAAAATTAAAAAAAATATAAATTAATAGGAGTTATTTCGCCGTAATCGTTATTGACCCAGAGAGTAAGCTAACTGGTCATGGATACATGCACGGTAGCGCTCGTTAAAAATAAAAATAAAAAAAAACACGCTAGGATTGCAGTATTTTCTTCTCCCTGCTTCCATAAAACAGATTTAAAATGATCAAAAAGTCTGTCCCCCCAAAATTGAATACCAATAAAAAACTGTTCAACTATCCGCAAAAAACAAGCCCCCTACACAGCTCCGTACACAGAAAAAATAAAAAAGTAATGGCTCTCGACAGACATTATGGCGATGCAAAAACGTGTTTTTCCTTTTTGAATAAAAGTGTTTTTATTGTGTAAAAGCAGTTTAAAACATTAAAAAAAATAAAATTGGGTATCGCTGTAATCATATCGACCTGCCTGACGTTAAAAAAAAAAAAAAAAAAAAAAAAAAAAAATAATAACATGTCAGTTTATACTGACACGGTGAAACGCTGTAAAAAATAAAATAAAAAAAACAATACCAGGAATGTTGTATTTTGTTTCAGAATTGATAACAAAAAACCTTAATAAAAGTGATCAAAGCTTGCATATTGCCCCCCATATTGGTACTAATAAAAAACGTCAATCTCTTCCCACATTAAAAACAGCCATAATGAGCTCCGTTATACAGAAATTGAAAATGTTAAGGCTATCAAGAATAAACAGGACAACATAAAAAGCAATTTTTATTTAGACCGTATTTACTATTGTGGAAAAGTAATTAAAAACATAAAAAATATATAAAAATCTATATCATTGCAATTTGTAATGACCCCCATAGTAAGATATCTGTCATTTATGCTGCACGGCGATCGTTTGTAAAAATTTGCGCAAGCCCAAAAACAATGGTGGGAATTACGGTTTTTCCCCTCTTTTTTATACCCAATGCAAAAAAAACCTGTGAACATGGGCCTAAATAATATGTAATGAAAATGAGACCCCAGAGTCCAGTAGGTGGTCCTCCTATTCTGGGGCTTGTGGTTGAGCCCAAATAGTGGCACTAGGGCCAATATGGGCATCTCTGAAAGCAGTCAGAATCTGGGAAATCAATTTTAAGTTGCTTTCCTGTACACATTTATCGTATTCTTGTGATTTAATGTATTAAAAAATTGAAAATTGCAAAAAAAGTGAAAATTTTTGAAATTTCACTTCCACTTTTGACTTGAATGCCTGTGAAACACCTAATGGGTTAAATAAACTTCTAAATGCTGTTTTGACATACTTTAAGGGGTGTAGATTCTTAGATGAGGTCATTTATGGGGTATCTAACTTAAGGTCAATATAAGTCACGTGAATAAGAAAATAGACGGGGTCCCTAAAAAATGTATATTGCAAATTTTCCTTAAAATTTTGAAAAAATTACAACTAAATTTCTATGTCACCTAATGTCGTAAAAAAAAAAAAAAAAAGGAATAAAAAAAATTGATGCCAAACTACAGCAGACATATGGTAGATGCTGTTAAAAACTATTTGAGTAGAATATCTATATTGTCTTACATGCAGGAAATTTTTGAAGTTTGTGAAAATTGTACATTTTCCAAATTTCTTCACGATACTCTTGATATTTTCACCTAATATAAACTCAAGAGCATTTTTTGACCAAAACTTTCTTACTATTTAAAGCACAATGTGTCACGAGGAAAGAAAACAAATCTCTGAATCACATGGATAGGTCTTTAAAGTGTCTAAAAGATTATTCTCACATAAAGGACACATGACAGATTTCAAAAATGGGGCTCTGTCAGAGAGGCCAAAACTGGCTCCGGCGGTAAGGGGTTAAACCACTAGTCCACCAGGTCATGCAAACTTTAGCCTCACAGATAAGTGGCAAATGTAGCCAGTATTAACAATTACTGGACAAAATGCTTAATTCATGCTTACACATCTTCTTTGTCTAATTTTGCACTTTATTTTCAGAGACATTAAAAGATCTTAATTATCAGCTGCATCGGTTATTATTAAGACCCATTGTGCTTTTTTTTTTTTTTTCTATTATGGTGGTCAAAATGAATGAACTGACAAACTCATTTAAAGTTTGTATCTGTCTTTCAGTCAATTTAGATAATTTGCCATATATTATTTATTGCAACTGTGAATATTTTGTTAGGAAACACGTAAGGCCTCATGCACCTGACTGTATTATGGTTTCATACAAGTCCTACAGAAACATAATACATCACCCACTGAGGTCTTTGAGGCCACCTTGTACCAATATATGTCTGCAAATAAAAATAAAAAGAATGTTTTCTTAATACAAATGTAGCAAAGTTTAACTTGACAGTAGAATCATGGCTTTCTGTGTTATCTGTTCTTAGATCTCAACATAAATAATTGAAAAGCACTAAAAAAGTTGAGCTATATTTTTCTGCCATGATATTATGCTGTCAAGTTTTTGTATGGTCCCATATGGAAGCAGTACAGAGAGTCTTTATGACTCCATGTACCGTAAAGGTTTCTGCCATGTGCATGACGTGTAAGGTAAATGTGCTGAAGATGAAAAAGTAGTCATTCTGACAGAGCTGTGGGCCTAAGTCATGTATTTTTGAATTTACAACAATCTTCCTCATTACATATTTGGAGGTTCACATTACTGCTTTTTATATAAATGTAAGCTAAAATGAAATATTCTGCTTAAACTGCTAATTGTATACTAGATGGGCTAACAGCCATGCAATTAAGTGGAAAAAGGCATCTTTTTAGTTAAACTACTAGGAGAGAAAACATGTTGTATGGTCACGCCCATGTCTGGACCAACAGTTGACATGACTGTGGCTTCTTGACAGGAAAATTGCATTAATCATGCATAAGTATTCCAGGAAAGAAAGACGAAACATTGTATCTATAATTAATAAAATAGTTATGATACTGCATATAACATATGTTTTTATGCATTAGTTTGCAGACAGACATCAGAAAATGAATTTTGAGGTCACAAAGCAAATTCACAAAAGGCTGTGTGACATGCTTAAAAACCCCAGTTGCTTTGAAACTTTTTTACCTTTTTGTACTTCAGCCCAGATTTGAAAAATGAGTATTGTATAAAATTAATGGAAATGTAAAGGGTAAAAAAACACTCCACTTTGGGTAATTTTTAGACATAATCTTGAGCTTAACATAACTTTTCTTCTTTTTTTTTTACATAATTTTTACCACAAAAGAATTGTAGAGAGATAAAATACACAAAACACTTCTCCTGTACAAATTGACACAAATACATGATTCCAAAATGTTTAAAATAAAAACAATTAATATGTTAACTATTATATGGGTCAATACAAGTTTCACAGCTTTGACTACATTTTGCAGCTTTTTAAATATGATTTTTTTTTAAAAGATCTCTTTTGAAATGTAGTTAAATATGGTAGTGTTTAAATAGTTTTACATGTATAGGAAGACTGAATACAGAGTCTTTCAAAACAAAGTCTACAAATGCAGCAATAGCAATTTATGTTTATTTTATTGTATTTTATTTTATTTAAGATTATAAATGGGAAAGTTGGAGGTTTTTAAAACTTTAATATTATTTTTTTAAAATATTTTATAACAGTTTTATTAAACGCTTTTATTGTTTTTTGACTCACTATAGGACTTGACCACAAGGAGGCATCATCACTGGTACAATGCAGCAGAATATTTTTGTGGCAGACCAAAGGGAATTCACTAGGCCCATGGCTGCCACGCCAACTCACTGGCACTGAGATTGCATTGAAGTGCCCAATTATGTGAAATGGGGTGCCCCCTCCCTATCTAATAGCTTATTAGGGTTATTTAGTTTAGAGAAAAGACGGCTTCGGGGGGACATGATAAATATGTTTAAATACATCAAAGGTCAATATAGAGATCTCTCTCAAGATTTATTTATATCCAGGTCTGTATCTAAAAAACAAGGGGGGACATCCTCTATGTCTTGAGGAACGAAAAGTTTTACATAAAAATAGAAAGGGATTCTTTACTCTTAGGCAGTGAGACTGTGGATCTCTCTGTCAGAGGAACTTGTCATGGGAATTCAATAACGCGTTCAAAAAGGGTTTGGATGCATTTCTGGAGTGTAATAATATAACAAGTTATAGTGACTAGGATTCTGGAGAGAGGTCGTTGATCCAGGGATTTTTCAGATTGCCAGATTGGAGTCAGAAAGGAATTTTTTCCCAAAAATGAGGACAATTGGCTTCTACCTCATTGGGGTTTTTTGCCTTCCTCTGGATCAAAACTTTAGCATAATAGGCTGACCTGGATGGACATCTTGTCTTTTTTCAGCCTTACAAACTATGTAACTATGTGCCTGGGGCGCTATTGATCTTGGCATCTAAGAAGCTAAATTAACAGGTTGGCGTCAGGTATATAACACAGTTGGCATCTGACACATATGTAGCAGACTCAGCTCTTGAGCCTACTTTACACCCCATGCCCAAAATTTTAATTTATATGTACAATAATTATTGGGATGATGTTAAACTTGCCAACTTGTTCATGCTGTCACATTGAAGCATGAAGTAGCTGCAGGTTTTCACGGCTCAGTAAGGTATATTAAGCTAAACCTGGTATGGGACAAAGCGCTGCAAATGGGGAAGATGGATCTGTTGTGTGGCTTCTCAAAACCCTTCTCAGTTTAGCTGACAGGTCTCTCCCTATATACAGAAAAGTGAGTGACCTGCCTGTTAAGCTGAGTTGACCAGGGAACGCTCGTATATTGTCACCGCTGCAGTTCTATTTCTTGTACTTGGCTAAATTGTACTGGGTGTTTTAGCTCAGAATCTGGGATTTTTAAAGTTTAAAACCAATTTTCCCAAGGCTGAAAAGCTATTAAATGCTGCTCATGGTTCAGGCAACATGAACGAACTGACAAGTTCTCATAAAAGAGAATCTGTCACTGATGTTTGATTCTTTAATTTTTTTACTGATTTGTGCCACAAAACTCCAAAAGCTGTTAGGGTATCTGACTAAAAACTTTTTTTATACTTTTTTAAGGGGCATTTCTTCTATAAATTAATTATGTCTCCCATCTTTTCTCACTACTAAATAGGTTTTAAACTTTTTAACCCTCCTCAAAAACTATGATGCAAAACCCTTTTTCCTAATTACTTTGGTTGCTCATAATTTGCACTTCCTTTATCTCCAGTTATCCTTTTCTTTTAAAAAAGCCAGAAAAGAACAGCATTCCCGATGGACCGTACCCAAAGCTTTTTTGCAGAGGGAAAATTACATGCCTCTTTTTAAAAAAACCTTACGCCACAGCCAAATTTTTGGGCCTTTCTGGCAAATCCTTTTTTTAAAATGTGCATGTGAAATTTATGTAAGAATAATTTTTGACCCCATTTACCCCATCTCGTAAAATGTGTTCTTGTGGCACATTTTGCTTTAAATTAGTAAGAAAAATTTTTGATCAAAACAACCCTTGTTTATTTAGAAAAATACAAAATATGTGAAAATTTAAAAAAATTCTATTTAAAAATTTCAAAAATTTCTATGTTTGGGACAAATATTATTTCCTTTAAAATTTTTTTATAACTAGTTTACTTTTGTCCATTGGCGGGGCATATTTTTAATTTCTTTTTTTTAAAAAACATTAGGGGGCTTAAAAATGTAGTATTTATTTTTCACATTTTAAAGAAAATTTGCAATATACATTTTTTTGGGGATCAGTCCATTTTGACGTGGCTTTGAGGACCTGTATGTTAGATCCCCTCATAAAGACACATCAAAAAGAAAAAAAAACCCCTTAAAGTTTTCAACAGCTTTTTGGAAGTTTTTTTAACCTTTTAAGTATTTCACAGAAATTAAAGCAAAGTGGGGGTGAAGTTTAAAAGTATCATTTTCCTGGAACAATTTTCCTGGCAGTTGTGGCTAAAATTTTTGTCTACCTGACCGTGGTTTGTTTTTTACAGAGTCCCTGATTTTCCATATGTTAAACACAGTTGACACTGCTGACGACATTATAAATTTCCTTGGGAATCTTTTTGTACCTTTCCTGTTTTTATACAGTTCAACTACCTTTTCCCGTAGATCCATTGACAATTCTTTTGCTTTCCCATGACTCACTTGCTAGACTTTTGGAATTTGTGAACAAACACTTTAAGTTTCCATTCAGCTTTATGCATTCAGAAGATGGAATGTGATTACATGAATAGTTTAGAGCACCTACTATATATCTTCATTGCTGGTTTGATAGGCTTCTAAAATATCTACCCTTTTTGTTGTCTCCCCCCTCATCATATGTAAATACTCCTGCCCCCTACTAGAGTTTTCCCCCCATTTACAGTGACCCCTTCCCCTTTGAGTGCAACTTAGATGCAGAAAACAAATTGTACTCCAATAAAATTCGTCCAGTCTCTTGAACCCCAAAAAAAAAAAAAAAAAAAAAAAAAAAAAATTTAAGTTCCCACTGTCTTTCCTGTGTAGCATGTGGCACAGACAGTATCCCAGAGAACAGACCCTTGGAGGTCTTCAGCTTGGAGCCTACTTCTTTAAAATTGTTCTTAAAGGGGCTGTCTCACTACATTAATTCATCTTACCTCAGTCCTGTTTTCTCGGTTTCCTTTTTGATTTCAGTGTTTACTGGCTTTACTGGCTACTACTGGCCTGTAGTGACGAGGCTGAGGGGCACCAGATCTGTTTTGCTATAGAACCAGCATGGAAGCCCATCAGGAGAGATTGAATAGGGGCGTAGCTAAAGTGACCCCGGGGGGGAGCTAGCAGCCCATACAAGAGAGATTCAGGAAAAAAGGTAGGAATGCTAAGAACAATATTGCAAAGTGACTTTTTTGCAAGGTAATAAAAGCAATAAAAAACAACCCTTCAAGATCTACCACATAATATGTATTCTGCCATTGATTCCAACATGGACCATTACAGCTGGATCATCCTCAGCTACTTCAGAAAATTTTTTCCCCATTCCCCCAAAAGCCAAAACCCCGAACCCGGGAAAACAGGGAAACCCTTCGGTTGAAGTAATTTGATCATTCACTTGCAGCCTTAAAGGGGTTGTCTCACTACACGGATTGCTTTTTATGTTAAAGATCTTGCAACAACAGGTCACTTTGCAACATATGTCCATTACCAGTGTCCTACCTATTCTGAGATATCCCCTCTTGTATGGGCTGCATCAGCTCCTCAGGTCGCTATAGCCACAGACCTGTTTGATCTCTCCTGATAGGCTTTCAGCACTGGTTGCTATAGCTACAGACCTGGCTTCTACTGCAGCCTAGTGGAAACCAGTAAACATGCCCCTGAATTCAAAATGAAACCAAGAAAACAGGACTGAGGTGAGATGAATCGATGTAGTGAGACAACCCCTTTAAGCATTCAGAACAAAGCAAGTGCAGTGTGACGAGACTCCATCCACTGAGGTATAGTAGAAAATCTGGGTTGCATTAGCTGAACCATTTTAACGGGCAGACAACCCATAAATGGCACATCAATTAAAACAGGTTAACACAAGGTGAACACCAGTGCCTTCAAATTATTCTTTTTAAAAGCTTACAGTGCGCTATATATACTAAAAAAAAAAGATCACTTGAGTGCTTCTTTAAGGTCTGATAAAAAGAAAAATACATTTTCAATAGGTAACAATTGTTGGTAATGTTCACTCAATCAGTAGTAGGATATTGGATTCTGGTACAGTGAAAATCCAATTGCTCTGTAAATAGCCCTATAAACAGGCTATATTTAAAACACAAAATTCTATGGCATACACGTTTCATTAGTAAATGATATGAGCTGTAACTTGACAATATCATTAGGTAAATTAATATATTTTAACTTGAAATGCTAATTTTGTAATTCTGCAGCAGAAAGGTGTTTTGTCAAAAGCGCTTTGCTTAAAGCTTTTTACAGATCATCAAAATGTTGCTTTTATTTCTAGGCTTGCACTGTCCTACATCAGTAAAATAAAGACCCAGACAGCTCATTTTATGAAAGCACACTACATGCTTAACAAGTTATAGACTGGAACAACAAAATCAATAGCGTATACTGGAAGTTCTAGAGACAGATTTGCTTAAGGCCTATTTATTTGAAAAAAGTTTAGAAGCAAAAAGACTGTACTATGAACTAACTCTGGTAATCACTATTCTACATT
Organism: Phyllomedusa bahiana; assembly: GCA_025379985.1. Lineage (NCBI taxonomy): Eukaryota > Metazoa > Chordata > Amphibia > Anura > Hylidae > Phyllomedusa > Phyllomedusa bahiana. Next base: position 28,279 of record JAODAL010027643.1, on the reverse strand, counting down.
GCACAATTTAATGCATGTTAATAAAATAAAAATGTAATTGTAGTAACAAGCAACACAATTTAAAACTAGGAGTTCTTTTGAAGAGTCAGAATGATCATCAATAAAGAAAAACAACAGCATACACACTACAGAGCACTGTGCACCCCAGAGGAAAGTCACATGACTGTGCATTATTATTATTATTTATTGTAAAGTGCCATTAGTTCTAGAATACTGTACATTCAAGGGGGATTACATACATAACGTATGTATCATAAAATCTCCACTTGTTAGATATTAGCAAGATCAGCACCAGCACAACATACCCTGTTGTGGATAGATAATAGGCAGAAACATATGTATAGGTAAGGCGCATTTACTATACTGAAGAGATATTTATATCTTGATTAGTGATGAGCGATTGTGTTGACAATCGTCATCTGTTACATAACAGATTTTGGAAAATGTATTTAAAACTTAATAACTTTTAATGTATACATGTAAAAAAGCAATATAGCTACAACGTATCACATAAGTAATAGAAAAGGAGTACTTAATTGCGGTGGTTGTGGTACGAAACCATTCAGTCCCTAAGACTCTCGGAGACCCGCTTCAGCCCCAGCAGGAGCTCAACATCGAGATGCCAGGAGACCGGGCAGATCGTATCTGTGCACGTAGCAGGCAGCGACGTTTCGGGGAGACTCCTCCCCTTTCTCAAGCATGCGTCCACTAGCCCGAATACAACCTATATAGGGCTAATAGTTAACACGTGCATAACATCATGTTATCATCATGCACGTGTTAACTATTAGCCCTATATAGGTTGTATTCGGGCTAGTGGACGCATGCTTGAGAAAGAGGAGGAGTCTCCCCGAAACGTCGCTGCGTGCTACGTGCACAGACACGATCTGCCCGGTCTCCTGGCGTCTCGATGTTAAGCTCCTGCCGGGGCTAAAGTGACTCTCCCAGAGTCTTATGGACTGAATGGTTTCGTACCACAACTAACACAATTAAGTACCCCTTTTCTATTACTTATGTGATATGTTGTAGCTATATTGCTTTTTTACATTTATACATTAAAAGCTGCACCTTTTTCATTCCGGCCCCTGGCAGGAATACTACCCAATTGCCACCCCTGGCATCCATTTTAAAGTAGCCTGACCCAAAACCACCAAAGAATGCCCTTATGGACACTCGGAATACACATTCCCAATAAAAAATTTACTATTTAAAAAAAATATATATTTTTCCAAAAAATGCCCCTGCTGCTGCTAGGGCTATTGCCATTTACTGGGGAAGTTGCGACGTTGTACCACGGTGACATTTAGAAGTGAAGCTGAGCAACAGTTTCCCCCAGTGGGCCCTGGGGCCTGTGTTAAATTCCGCATTTATTGTCAAGGGGGTTGAAGGGAAATTGCTGCCTTTTGTTTTTGGAAACGGGGGATAAAGGAGGGGGGACACCCATAACGCCCCTCATTTTGAGGGCCTTGAAGCGTGGCAAATTTAGCTTTTTGTCATAAGACCTTTTACTATTGGTTTCTTTTACAGGGGCTCCCCCAAAAACCAGAAGATCCCATGATAGAACCTAAATTTTAAAAAGTCCGGGAAAAAAGAGTCTTTGAACCCATTTTAGTTAAACGGACTTACTATACCTTCCCCTGGCCGCAGCATGCCCCAAACTTGGGGCCCACAGTTAAAAACGACCAGAAGAATTGCCCTTAAACCCACCTTTTTAGTTGAAATAGACATTGACTCTCCTGTTTGAGCCGAAAGCATGCCCGGGGAAAACGGCACAGGTGCCCTTTAGGGGACCATCAGCAGAAAAAATTTTGAAATAAAAAAATAAACTCTTTTAAAAACAATTTTTCCAATGTTTGGCGTGCAAAACTATTTTCCCAATTCTTTCGGGCATTTGGGACATTGTTCCACGTGACTTTAAACGTGAACCAAAGAAAAACAGATGTCCCCCGGTGGTTAACAAGGCCTGTCTGAAAACCCTGCAGTATAATGTCAAGGGGGTTTAAAAGGAAATTACGATAAGGAGGGTGAGGTTTTTAAAAGTGGATCACGGATTTTCAGGGGGCGGGGCCCGGGACATAGAGTGGGTGGGTGGGGGGTGCCTCCGTATGAGTGGGATCAATTAAAAATTCATTTGGGAAATGTGGTGGTTGACGTCCTGTTCACCCAGTGCCCCTTTTTCTTGGCCTTCTTTTTTTCATTTTACTCATGTGCTGGGGGGAAATTTGTATTTTTCCCCTTGGGGTGGTGAATGTGCTCCATATTTCCATTCCTCTGAAAACTACATCTGTCATTGTCAAGTTTTTCTGTACCTCCCTTTAAAATTTTAGAGGAATTTTTTATCAGCTTTTTTTGTAAATGAAGTTTTTTAGCAGTCAAATTTTGGAAAAAAACCCCAATGGAAAATAGGGGGGATCCCACAACCTTTTTTCTCAGTTTTTCAATAGTTTTAAAAGGGGGGTTCTCTCACCCCGGGATTGCTTTTTATGTTAAACTTTTTCAAAAACAAGTCACTTTGCAATATTGCCTTAACAGTGTCCTACCTATTCTGTTTTTGACGCTTCATGACCCCAAAGATTAAAAAAACATGACCCTTCGACCACTGTTACTTTTTTGAAAAAACAAATGATGTTAAAAACCAATTTTTACAAAAGGACCTGTGTATATTGATGTCACAGTACCATGCCCCCAAAAATTTTCAAAACATGACCCTTTGGGGCCACTGTTGTTTTTGGAAGAACAAATCCTGTTAGAAACCACTTTTTTTACAATAGGCCTATAGTTTTGCTGATGTCACAGACATGCCCCAAAAAAATTAAAAAAGACCTCTCACCCAGTTTTTAAAAAATTGTGAGGAAGAAATGCCCCTTGAAACCACTCTCTGTCCCCAAAGGACCAAGATTATTAGTTTTTGGGACAGCACAATCCCCCGGAAAAAATTATAAAAATCACCCTCGGCCATACAAAAAAATTTTGGAAAGAAAAATGCCATTTAGAAACCACTTTCTGTACAAAGGGACCGGGTTTTATAGCTGTTTTCACAGATCATGCCCCCCAAAACCTTTGACAGTGCTTGAAATTTTATTGAAAAAAATGACTAAGTGGATTTCTTTTTTCATAAGCCATGACGAATGGTGTTTTTTTTCAGTCTCCCAACCAAAAATCAGCAAAAAAACCTTTGGAATCAGAATAAAAATTGCATTAAGAATGATCATTTAAAAAAAATTTTTTTCAAAAAGGGGGCCCTTTTCTTTTTGGAAAAGGGGGTGGGGGTTGATGGCAAAAAAATGGGTGCCTTGGCAAAAGGGTCACAGCATCACAGAGATCCTCGCCTGATTCATCTTGATTTAAAGTCAAATGATCCACATGTCAGTGGAAGCTGGATGTTTTTTTCTTTTAAGATCCCCCAATGTGTGAAGGCCCCCGTCGTGATTGACGCGGCCCGGGCAGGAAACACCTCTATGGGTGGCGAGCGAGCTCGGGGCCCTTCATCCCTTTTGGTTTTCCCGGAAATCAATTTTGGGTCCAGAAATATCCAAAAACATCAGTGTTGAGGGCGCGATAGTCGTTTTCACTATGATCTTTTAAACGGTTCTGTGTGTCATATGTGTGCCCTCATTACAGGCGTTGCTGAGGTGGTAAATAAGGATTGCCAAGGGGCCCCCATTACACCCCTCTTTGCTCGCTTACCCCTGAGTTTGGGCCATGTTCAGAAAGATAAAAAAGTAAAATGGTAAAGAGTTTTCACTCTCTTATTTAGAAAAAATGTACTAAAAAAGATGGCAGACAAGATTTCTTAAATTCCCCCAAATTTTCCCCCGGGCCAAATAGGATTAAAACAGAATTGTTTCTATCGAATAACTGTAAAAGCGGTCTGGTGGAGAAATATGTATAACACAATTTGGACAAGTGAGCCTTTGCAGCCAACGGGCTCACGGACTGCAATAAAGTATTTAAAAGTTTTATGGAATTGATATGCGGTCTTTACCATGACAACAGGTGCAATTTACTAGGGGCCCTTGTATAAACCAATTTTGGGAAACTGGCTCCTTGCGGCAAAAAAACCTATAAGGCAAAAAAACTATTTAAATTTATTTGGATTTAATATGGGGGTTTTTGGGACCATGCAACGGGGGCAATTTACTAGGAAATAAAGCATAACACAATTTACGTACAAATGAGCTCTTTGCGCCAAACAGACGCACGGACTTCAATAAACTATTTAAAAGTTTTAGGAATAAGTTTGCCGTTTTGGGAAAAACTGAACGCGTGGTGCAAGAAAAGGAAAAAAAAAAAAGGGACAATTTTTCCCCCTCCTATCAGAGGGGTGGGCCAAAAAAATGGTAAAAAAAAATTGCTTTTTCAATTCAAGGTCACGAAAAACCCAAATGGGGGTACAAAATATACCTTCCTTTCCAAAGCCTCTCCTGCCGCCCTTCCACGGCTGCACACACCGTAATATTTTAAAATTTTCTCTAACTAAATAAGAAGGGAAAATTTTCTAAACTAACTATATTTAAGCTACGCTAGGTGGATGGTTTTGTGTTTAGAAGAGACTGCTCTCTGAGCGTTACAACAGCTTTGGTTTAGAGGGGACGTCCTGCGTGAAGTGACATAGCCAGAGAATGACTGAAAGGAACTGCAGTTGATAGAAAAACGAGGGGGCACATGATTTTTGCAGCGAATGGGGATCCTTATGCCCCCAAGTAGGAGGTCTCCCCCACACCCCACTATTCTCGGATTGATTGGTCCCCGCCAAAAATGACAGGAAATCTGAAAAAAGGGATGTTAAAGAAAAAGTTTATCTATAAGATTGTCAAAAAAACTATCGCTGATCGGAAATTTTGATAACCTTTTAAAAACCCGGCCCGATTTAAATTTTTGTCAATAATATCGCTCATCCCTATTCTTGATAAAAATGGCAACATGTGGGTAATGTCAGCAAAACAATAAAAGTTGCACATAGATGAAGACTTTAAGGGTTTACTTCCTCAAATAATAATGTGACGTCTGAATTTACTAGTTTTTTTCCTCAGGTATAAGTGATATGAGCAGAAGATGAGAAGGAGATGCCATGAATCCAAGAAAGAGAGTATTCAAACTGAAGGGAAGATTATCCAGATAGTTCCCCTGTAAAATAAAAATTTACAGTATATAACAAAAGTGAGTAAAACTTTCACATTTTTGAAAATATTGTATTATATATTTTCATGGAACCAAAAAACTACGGGTTAAAACTGAATAAAGATACATAAAAAATAACTTTTAATAAAAATAAATAAAGAATGAGAAAGAAAACAAAAAAGACACCCTCAAAATACCCTATCAAAGACCCGTCTGCTCAAAAAAGGGGAAATGCCCCAATAAGGGGCCCCCCACACTGGAACCTAAATAACCCCGTCCCAGCTAATCTAAATGAAAAAAAAAAAAACAATATACCAAAATGGAGTGCACAAAAAAAAAAGTGGCTGGATAAAATAACATACAAAAGACAATAAGTTTGATGTTCAAATAATACTATGAATTGATGATGCGTCATGGAAGTGATCAATAACGATTAAATTTTCCAATATTCGGAAATATTGGGGGTTTTATGCGTTATTGATCATCTTCCATGACGCATCATCAATTCATATTTAAATTTTTTTGAGGCAGACAGGGCTTGATAGGGGAAATTTTGGGGGGTCTTTTTGTTTTTTTCTCCCTTTTTTTATTTATTTTATTTAAAAATTAGTTTTATTATCTTTTTTCTAGGGGTTTTTATGTAGTTGTTTTGGTTTTAAAATTTTATTGGTATACCCAGAAATTCATTTAATTTTTCAAGGGTTCCACACCCTTTCATCGTGCTTTTGAGAGTACATGGTAGGTTTTTTTATTTTCATGGGAAAACACTGGGGAAAATATGACAAGTTTTAAATATTAGGTACACTTGTTTTAAAAGTGTAAATTTTGGGGTGCCCCCAAAATAACTCAACACACAGTCACCAATGTCTAAACCACTGATAACAAAAGTGAAAATAGACAAATTGTACCTAAAGTGTCAGTATTTTCCAGCAGTGCCTTATCTCTCTTGGGCATGGAGTTCACTTCAGCTTCATAGGTTGCAGCCTGGTTGGAATCCTATTCCACTCCTCCATGACATCATTAAAAGATAAAATACAAAGTAAGGGGTATACTCACTTTTGTGACTTCACACAGCTGATTTGGATTCTGAATTTTAAGCGTTAGAGTTTTATGGCCATATCTAACTATTCTTTTCTACTTATGATGCTTTCATTTTAATATTTTCAATAAAGCTGTAAAAGTTTTTTACTACCGTGTTTCCCCGATAGTAAGACAGCGTCTTACATTCTTTTTACCCCCAAAAGTCCCACTATGTCTTACTTTGGGGGAGTTGTTTATGGCTTAAAATAGGGCAGGTATAGGGCAGCTGTAGGCAGGTATAGGGCCAGCTTTTAGGAACCAGGTTATAGGGCCAGCTGTAGGCAGGTATAAGGCAGGTATAGGGCCAGCTGTAGGCAGGTATAGGGCCAGCTGTAGGCAGGTATAGGGCCAGCTGTAGGACAGGTATAGGGCCAGCTGTGGGCAGGTAAAAGGGCCAGGGATATAGGGGACCAGCTGTGGGACAGGTAAGGGCCAGCTGTAGGCAGAAAAACACTTACCTGGCTCCCCGCTGCTCCGTCTCCCGCGCAGCGTGCCTCCTCGCTGCTCCGGCCCCCCCGGGGCGCTTTCCGGCACAGGCAGAGTTGACGTCATCAGGCGCGCACGCAGCGTGATGACACCGCTGCCTGTGCCGAGAGCTCCGAACAGCCCTACGTCTTACTTTCGGGGTACGTCTTACATTAGGCGACCTCCCTAAGACACCGCTACGTCTTACTATCGGGGGTTTCTTACTATCGGGGAAACACGGTATATATAGATGGTGCTGAACAATAATTTCTCTTTTGAGAATACGTTTTCTGGTTGAATTTTAAGCGTCCAAACTAGCGTCAAAACCTCATCTAAAAAGCACATCAACAAAGCACTTTTCAGACAAGGTTTTAATCAGGTTTTCAACAAGGTTTTCAAACACTGTTTTCTTTCTGAAACACCCATTGAAATTAATAGTCTGGGCAAAAAAACATGCCTAAAACTGTGCCAAAAGATGTGTCTAAAACTGCTCTGCGGTTTTGGACGAGGTTTTGAACTTTTCCATTGAATCCTATAGGGATTTTCAGCATTGAAAACATTTCAAGAATTGACATGACACTTCTTTTTCAGTGCCCAAAACAGCATCCAAGGAAGCGTGGAAAATATGCATAAGAACCTCGTCTTTTTGTGAACTACAATGCTGTTTTACATAGGAATCAATTAAAATTAACTGGGAGTTTTCTGAAGGCTTTTTTTTACACTGTTTTGGGTGAGGAAACAGCATATATACTACAGAGCACTGTGCACACTAGAGTGCAGTCATAAGAATGACACGTCAATTAAGATTAAGTAAGAAATTAAAAACATTTAAAAGGCACTGTAAAGGTTCAGAAACTTAGCCTGCTACTTTGTGCGTTAATAAAGATGAACTGCCTAAGTACACCATAAAATAGCGTAAAAGAAATTCCCTTTAACATTTCATAGCAATAAATAATAGCAATAAATGAACAGCAAGCCCCTCTCCTCGATAAAAATATCCAATAAATTCACAGCCAATTTAAAATAAAAAAGATAAAATTATATTCAAATATCCCTTAAAGTAGCAAAAAAGGAATCCAATAAATATACATTAAGTTAATTAATGTCTAATGTCTTTGTAGACAGTCATACAATAAATATCTGCAAACAACTGAGATTCCACAAGATTGGTGATGCCATTGAACAGTATAGTAAAATACTAAAGCAGCATCAAAAAGTGCAAATTGTCAGGAGAAGAGAAATATGATGCAAATAAATTAATATGATTATCGTAAAAAGAAATAAGTAGGAGGAGATACAGATAAACTGGATTCCCATTAGCTGAGGAGTAGAGAACGCCACCAGTTTAGCTTTGACCCACCACTTCCTCAGGAGTAATTATTATAAATTTACAATGGTCTCTAAACATACAATATTAATCGGTTCCAGGGCTACAATTGTATGTTGGGGATTTTGTTGTTGAAACCTAAATTTTTTTTTAAAAAAATTGTTTTGGGGTTTGAAGCCCCAAAAGTCCCCCCAATGAAATGCAAAATAAAAAATGAAAAAAATTAAAACCTTTACCACCGCGCAGTTTTAGCCTTTTTTAAAGAAGGGGCCTCATTTTTTTTAAATCTATGGTATTTTATGTGAAAATAACTTTTTGAATTTTTACCTTATCGGATTAAAAAGATTTTTTTCTTGTGACACATTGGGCCTCGTGTATGAAAACTTTCTAGGTCTAAAACTCACTTTGTTTCCCATAGAAACCAATCAGAGTGCCTCATTTATTTCATATAGTGCGCTGGGAAAATGAGAGGGGCGCTGTGATTGGTTGCTATGGGTAACAAAGTGAGTATTAGACCTAGACGTTTTTTTAAAAGTGGCCTATTGGCTTTTAAATTAAATAAGAAATTTTGGGCCAAAAATGTTTGTTTATTTTTTGGAAAAATATCAAGATATCATGAACATTTTAAAAATTTACCTTTTCAAAAGTCAAAAAATGTTCTGTTAAGAAGATGTTTTGCACTCAAAACAGTTTACAACTGCTCTTTCCATATGTTATGTAGGATGGAACATTTTTAAAAGATTATATTAGTAAATTTTTCCCTGGGTGTTTACAGAAAATTAAAGCAAAATGGAGGGGAAATGTCAAAATTTAATTTTTTTGCGATTTTTAAAAATTTTTTAATTTTTTTTTTTTCATTATTACAAGAACATGGTAGTTGACCCGGGAAACACAGCTCGTTTGATTCCCCCGATTGCTGCTTTAGTAATCCCATATGGGCCCTGTGATATTTGGCTCAATCACTCAGAGTGGGGAGCATACAGAAAAATTTTATTTTTAATTCAAAATTTTTTTGGGATTTTAGGTTTGCAGGAAAAACTAAGTCTTTTAAAATTTTAATAAACACCCCTAAAAAGACCTAATATTGGAAATTACACCCCTACAACTGCAAAAGCACCTCAAATTTTGCTGCGCAATTTCTTCCATGTCTAGCAGTACCCTATATATGGATGCATGGCAAGGCATAGAAGGGAGGGAGTGCTATTTGGCTTTTGAGACGCTGATTTTGGTGGGTGCCATGTCACATTTACAAAGCCCCCCCCAAATACCAGAAAAAGGGGAATTCCGAAATCACCCCATTTTGGAATCAACACCCCTCATGGATCTCATCTAGGGGTATTTTGTGCATTTTGATCCATAGTTTTTTTAGCATTGGGCTATGAAAATGGGGGGGAAAAAAAAACCCAGTTTCCCCCATTGTTTTTTGGGTTTCAATTTTTCAGCGTTTCACCGTGCGTTTAAATGCGGATAACTTTTTATGTGGGTTGGTCAAATTCATGAATAAATTTTATATAGTTTTTTTGTTTTTTTACTTTTACATATGAATTCGTTTTTATAAAAATTGTATTTTTATGTTGTCATATTCTGACAGCCATAACTTTTTTAAATTTTCTGTATAAGAAGCTTATTAAGGGCTTGTTTGCGGGATGAGTTGATGTTTTTATTGGTGCTATTATGGGGTTCATATGACTCTTTGATCATTTTTCATTAAGGTTTTTGTGAGGCATTTTGAACAAAATTTTCAGCAAACCCTTTTTGTGTTTTTTATTTTTTACAGGGTTTTACTGTGCGTTACAAATGCATCCCCTTTACTCAGCATGTCGAACAATTTAAAAAATATGTATTTTTTTGTTTTACTGCTTTTACAAATAAAAACACTTTTATTTAAAAAAAAAAACAATTTTTTCTGTCAAGTTTGAGGCCAAACTTTTTATTTTTCCGTGCTTGGAGTATTATGGGTTGTTTTTTGGGCATGAGTTGACATTTTTATTGGATCATTTTAGAGGGGACAAAACCCTTTTTATTGGTTTTAAATCCATTTTTTTGGGAAACAGGGTGAAGAAAATCTGAAACCTAGTAGTTTTTTTTTTTTTTTTTTCACAGTGTACCCTGCAGTAAGATGTAGAGAACTAAAAAGAACAGATAATCCCATGATTAGAGAAAGGGCGAATTTATTCTAGGAAGTGGAAATTTATTTAGAATTTCAGGAAAACTTCGTTTCTGAACGAAGTCAAAATTTTGGGGTGATTGGGGGGGGAAAGGGGAAGGTTTTTTTTTGTTTTGTTTTAAAATGGCTGCAAAGCCATGGCTTTTACAGGGGAAGTCGGAATGAAAAAAAAGGGCTTTACCCAACATGACATGTGCAGAGAGGAAGCCAAAAAGGGTAAAAACCGGCGGGATTTGGGGTTTCCCCCAAAAAACCACCCTATATTTAGGCCCCCCCCCTGGGCCCCGGCCCAAAACGCTGGCAGCTCACATTCCTCCCCACTGTGTGTGAAAGGGAAGATGCTCCCACTGCTGCAATGATATTTTCAAAAATAAAGAACTCATTTTTTTATACACCCGATTTTTGGGGGGGTTTTCCAAGCTTGTCTCAGAGACTGTTTCTTTACGTTCAAATTTGATTTTGTGGGGTTTTGGGAAAACTGAAGCCCCAGGGGTGCGTCCAATGCAGCTGCATATACTTTTTTAATGCATCTGCTAAGTTTTGAGACATTAAATTTTCCAAGGGTTACCCAACCCCTGTTGCTGTTGTATTCAGTTAAAAGAAAAAGCATTTTTAAAATTCCAAATACCTTTAAAAATTTTTTGGTTTTGTCATTTCTGTTCCCAAAATTTAGACCCAAGGGGGTTAATTTTAGGCGTTTTTTTGCGGTTTTTTGGCCCATTTAAAAGAAAAACTTTCTTTGTACCCGCCAAAGGGAAAATTTTGCCTGAAAGCATTTTTTTCAATCCAAAGGTTTAAATTTTGCAAGTTTTACTGTTGTTGTTTTTCCTTTAAAATCCACCCCCTTTTAACACCCCCTACAAGGGGTAATTTTGGGCGCCATTTTTTTTTTTGGAAATTTTTACTTAAAGGGGGTTTTAACTAATTATTTTTCTGCTTTGGTGGGTGGTAAAAAAAAGGGTTTTTTTTTTCAACCCCAAAGAAAAAATTTTTGCTGAAAATTTTAATTAAATTTTCAAAGGGTTTAAAATTAAGGGGTTTTTTCTGCTGTTTTTGCTCCGTAAAATACCCCACCGTTTTAACAGGGTTCCCAAAAGCCGGTAATTTTTGGGTTTGGGGCACTTTTTCTTTTATCCCGATTTACTTTCAAGGGTAAAAAAAAAGTATTTTTTTTGCAGTTGTATTCATTTAAAAGAAATTTTTTTTTTCCCACACCAAAGAAAAAATTTTTGGCCTATAGCTTTAAATTCAGATCCGAAGGTTTAATTAACCCTGTTTGTGCTGTTTTTTTCCCATTTAAAATAAACAGTGTTTTTTAAAGGCCCCAATAAAAAGTAAATTTTTTCTCCCCCTTTTTTGGAGCGAAATTTATATCCAAAGGTTCCCCAAGTTGTTAGTGGGTTCTTTGGGGGATCAATTTCCCGGGTTGTGTATTTTATATACAGATATCTTCATCAAAAGAGTTTTGTACTTTTTAAAAAACAAAACGGGGACGGGATGGGGGCCCTTTTAAAACCTGCGAGTTGAAAGTGGCCAAAATTCCTGGGGGCCAGGTCGCAGCAACAGCAAGGGGGGAAGTCGCGGGCGGGGGGTCATGGTGGGCCAGAACTGCCGTGTTTCTAATGGCCGTTTGTTGTTCAGAAAACCCAAGGGTTCTTGTTTGGGTTTTGCTAGGTCATCCATTTCCCCCCCCAGATGCCCATTAAAAACCCCAAAAAAACCCAAAAAGAGTCGGGGGGGAAGGGTCGGGACAAAAAACCCTTTTTTGGCCCTGGCCCGGAAGGGGTCGCGGCCCTCCCTTTGCCCTCAACCCCCCTTTCTCCCAAAATTCCATTTTTTCCCTCACCCGAGTTTCTTTATGGGGTTTGGGGTCAGCGAATATTTTTGTGAGGATGAACAATTTGAGGGGGCAGTCAGCAGCTATTTGGGCAGCGAAAAAAAGGGGGGGCAATTATCCCCGGGCTTCTTGCGGGTGGGAAGACAAAGTTGATGGGGAGGGGGTTTTTGGGGGGTTTCCGGGTTTGGTGAGGTTTTGTCAGCCTTTGCAAAAAAAAAGGTGTTTGAGGACAGCGTGAAAATAAAAACCAAAAATCGATGATGATTTTTCCCGACCGCATTGGGAGCCGGGGAAGAAAGGGGGCTTCACCCATAGTCAGGAAAGAGGGGTCAGTTTTGGGGGCCCTTTCAGGGCCCAAACCCAGCAAGTGGGTTGTGTGGCCGTGAATAAAGGTGATTAGCAGCATTTTTGGGGTTTGGGAGCCACGGGCCTTTTTGGGGGTTTAAAAAAACCCCGTTGCAGGTCCAAGAAAGGAGTGGCCGGGGGCCCTCAGGGGAGGCGGGGCGGTTTTAGTTTTTTCATCAAGTGTGGGGGTTGGGCCTTTTTAAAATCGGGTTTCTCGGGGGTGTGGGCAGTTTTTTTTGGTAAGGCACTGGAGGAGCCAAATTTTGGGTATATGTGAATCTGTGGGCAGAAAGTAAAAGGGGTTGGCCCAGAGGGTAAATTTGGGCACCCGGCCCTGCGTCAAAACAGGGCAGCGTCACCCTTTTCTGGGGGCCCTGGGGGGAAGTGGGCGCTGGATGGGGTTTTGGGTTTAAAAATCCTGCCGCCGCAGAAAAAGCAGCAGCGTGCCCAGTGGCATTAAAATTTGCCTTTTCAGCCAGAAAGGCTCCCCCAACCTCTGCAAAAGGGAGTGTTTCTTTTTGCCGTCTCTCCCGGTCCGTTTTGCTCCTGCTCCTCCCCTACTTTTTGGTCCCAGCGGTCGTTAAACGGGGGCGATTGCAAAGGTCCAAGCTTTCCAAAGGTGCAGAAGCGGACCGTCCCTTTTTGTCCAAGGGGGGGGGTTGGTACTGCAGTACCCCCCTTTTCCCAAATGGGGGGACTCTGCACCGTTCGGGAAAATTTTTTTTTGTTTTGGCCGAGGCGAGAGGGGAGCTTTTCCCAAGCCTAATTTTTTTTTCCCAAAAAAAGGCAGTTCCCACCCTTTTCCCTTAAATATTTTAGAACAGAAGGGGTGCGGGGTCCTTGAGTTTAAAGGTTTTGTTCCAAAGTGCCCCAAGGGCAGCGGGGGACTTTCTGGGGCTGTAAATAGGGGTCAGACCCCAAAAATTTGCCCTTTTACGGCCCACGGGGGTGAATGTGTTCCTCCCCAAACCCCCCAAAAAACCTTGGGCGGAGACGCCGTTTTTTCCTTTCCCAAATTGTCAAACTGGGGGACTCCTGCGAAAATGTCCCCCCTCTTCCTCCCCCAAATACCATCATTGAAAGCCCCCACAATTTCTGCTCAATAACCACATGTGTAGGGCAAAGCGGGGGTCACGCATTTTTCACCGCTTCCCTCGGGAACGAAGCCCACGCACAAGAAATCGTTTGTTTTGGGTTTTCCCCGCGCCAACTGCAAATGGGAACCCTTGGTGGGGGGACAACGGGGGGAACCCATGGTTTTTTCGCGCTCCCAATGGGGAGGGAGGGGCCCGGGACAGGGCATGGCGAATGTGTTCTTTTTTTTTTGGGAAAAGGTTCCTAAAGTCTTCCACCGATCTTCGGGAGGTTTCTGAAAAATGGAAAGGAAATTTTTGCTTGCCTTATCCATTCCTACAAAGCCGGGAAACATTTTCCCCTTTCGAGTTGCAGCGGCAGAACGGCCCCCTTAAAACACTCTTGTATGCGATGTTTCCACCCGTTGGAATTCCGCCCAAATGTTGGTCCCCGACTGTTTATTTGTTGGCGATTCTTTTGGCTTCGAGATCGATCGATAGCGTTAGTGGGGCCGCTATCAAATAAGGTTTTTTCGATAGTGAGAAATCGTTTATGCGGGGATGACCTTTTTAAAAGTTATGGGGGAGAAACCCAAAAAAACCTTAAAAATTTAAAAAAAACCCAAATTTTTAAACCCTGGCGGGGGGAAGCTAAAATTTAAATCCAAAAAAGGTAAAGGATATTTGTTTACTTTAGGCCCAACACACTTAGGTTTTTTAAAGTCACAGAAAAAAAGTAAAGGGGGCCCTTTTATTTATCCTGTCTTGTACCCACTGCCGGGCCCAAAAACCCTGCCCCCCCACAAATTAAAAAGTGCCAGAAGGCGAAAAATGTTTTTTGCCCAATCATGTTTCTTAAAAACGGGGCATTGAATACCCCTGCCCGGGAAACGCAGCATGACCCCCAAAAACCTACGGGACCCCCAATTTAAAAAGGGGGCCGGGGAAAAAAGGAGTTTTTTTAAAACCCCCCCTTTTAGTTAAAAAGGGGACTTTGCTAAAACCGTCCTGGGCCCCAGCATGACCCCAAAAACCTGCATGACCCCCCCTTTTAAAAAAAAGTGCAAAAAAAAGGAGGTTAAACCCACCATTTTAGTTGAAGGGACATTGCTTTCCTGTCCGGGGGCCACAGCATGACCCCCAAAACCTGTTTTCCCCCCCCAACTTTTAAAAAGTCCCGGGAAAAAAAGGGTCTTTCAACCCCATTTTATTTTAAACGGGACATTAAATTTTCCTGTCCTGGGCCACAGCATGACCCCCAAAACCCTTTGAAATGACCCCACTTTTTAAAAATCCCGGGAAAAAAGGAGTTTTTTTTCAACCATTTTTTTTAAGTTTCACTGGCTTTGGGCTATCCCTGCCCTTGGGCCCACAGCATGACCCAGGGCGGATTTTCCCGGGGGGTGCGGTGAAAGCCCAGGCTGGGGGCCCTTTTCATCTTTTAAACCAACGAGGGTTAAAACCCCCTGATGACGCGAAACAAAAAAACTGTCGTGCTAAAAGCAGGTGCAAAAAAGCGGAAGTGCGAAAAACCCCACCCTTCCTCTGTACACGTAAATTTCCCTGGGTAGCGTTTTGCCCCCCCGTATGAGTGTGGCCCAAATTTGGGGCTTCACTTGGAAATATGGGGGGTTAACGCTCCTTTTAAAAAAAGGTCCCCTTTATCTTGGCATTCTTTTTCCCCTTTTTATTTCAACGTGCTGGGGGGAAAGGGTTTTCCTGTACTTTTGTTCTCTGCCCGTGTTTCCATATCCAGGGCCTTAAAAAACCCTTTCTTCTGGTCAAGTTTTCCTGTACCCCCCCTTTTTACAATTCGGGAATTTTTTTAACAGTTTTTTTGTACTTTGAAAGGTTTTTTTAGTATTTTTAATTTAAAAAAACCACTTTTTTAAAAATGGGTTTGGAATCCCCCCTTGTCTTTGTTTCTCTTTTTTTTTTTGTATTAAATGGGTTGTCTAAAATACGGGGATTGTAGCTTTTTAAAGTCTTGAAAAAAAAACAAGTCTTTTTTAAAATTTGTGCCCATTAACAGTGTCCTACCTTTCCTGTTTCGGCCGAAACCATCCCCTTGAGCACTTTGAAAATTTGTGAAGAAAAAATGTCTGTTAGAAAAAAACTTTTTTAGAATAGGCCCCCTTTTGTAAAAGCGGAATGTCACAAAAAACTCCCCCCCAAAAAATTCAAACCCTTGACCCTTTGGGCCACTTTGGTCAATTGTGAAGGAAAAAAATTGTCTGTTAGAAACAACATTTTTTTTTATAATTTGGACCTGTAGTATTGCTGCATTTCAAAAGCGCATGATCCAAAAAATTTTTAAAAATTTACTTCTTTAGCCTTGGGTTAAAAAAAATTTTTAGGGGGAAAAAGCCCCTTTTTTTTTTAAACCCCATTTTGTTACCAAGGGCCCTGTTTTTTTCCCTATCTCACAGCACAGCCCCCAAAAAAATTTTAATTTGACTTCTCAGGGCCCCTTTTAAAAATTTTTTTGAGGGAGAAATGCCACCTTTTTGAAGCCACATTTCTGTTCCAAAAGGACCTTTTTTTTGGGTGTTTTTTTTTCACTGCAACATGACCCCAAAAAAAAAAATTAAATAAATTCTCAGCCACTATTTTAAAAATTTGGAGGGAGAAATGCCCTTTTTGAAGCCCCATTTTGTTTTCAAAGGGGGCCATGTTTTTTTTTTGCTGTATTCACAGCTACATGACCCCAAAAAAAAAATTAATTAAAAAAATGACTTCTCAAACCATTTAAAAATTGGGGGAGGGGGGAAATGCCCCCTTAGAGTCAATTTCTGGGTTTCCAAAAGGGGCCATGTTATTTTCTGTAAATTTCCCGCAATATGGGCCTCAAAACCCCCTTTTCAATGCGAAAACCCTTTTAAAATTTTAAAATGAGTAAAAAGGAATATGGGGGTTGTCATTTAAACCCTTGTGTCTTTACGTTCCTACAGCAAAAAACCGCCAAAAAAAAACTGTTGGGAAAAAAAGAATAAAAAAATTTCAGTTTGAAATTTATTTATTTTTTAAAAAAAAAATTTTTAAGAGGGCCATTTTTGTTTTTAAAAGGAATGTGAAATAGAAATGGCATTTTTTCGGGGGCCCCGGCAATTGGGGGGGCCCCAACCTCAAAAAAAGGGTCCATGCCTGTTCATCTTGATGAAAGGTTTAAACGATCCAAATTTTCTTTTGGAAAAACCGGAAAGCGTTTTTTTGGGTTTTAAAGACTCCTCCCGTGTGGGTAAGGTCCGCTCGATATGACGCTGGCTGTGGGCAGGACAAACCCTTTTATGGGTGGGCGGCCAGCTCGGGCCCCTTCGTTTCCCTTTTTTGGGTTCCCCGAAATGTATTGGGTCGGAAAAACAGCAAAAAAACCCTCGGTGTTGAGACGCGATAGTCGGCACCTTTATTTTTAAGCTGGGTCTCTGGGTGTTGGATTTTGTGCCCCGCCTTGCATTTCGTTTGGTTGGGGGGGTGGTAAACAAAAATTGTCAGAGGTCACCCATTAGGCTTCTGCCCCCTTGCCTGCTTTCTGCCGCTACGGCCCCTTTTTGGCACTCTAAGCTGTTTACGTCGCTTTTGTTTTTTCCACCGTGACATTTGGGGGAAAAGTGAAGCGACGCAAAAAGATGTTTTCCCGTTGATCCCAAACAGAAGGTCTCCATTTCCTGCATTTTACTCTCTATTTGGGGGGGGGTGGAAGGAAAGTGCTGTTTTTTTTTTTTTAGCGGGGATCCACGAGGGTGGCAAAAACCCCTGGAAATGTTGTTTATTTTGATGGGGCCCCCAAAGCCCAGGATCTTTTTGGAGGGGGAAAATTGGGCATCCAAACACTTTTGTGAGAGATGGAGCCCTTTGGTTTTTCCCAAGCCTTGGTTGGGGGGGGCAAAAGCAAATGATTTCCTCATCTTCCCCCTCCGCCTCAAATTCGGCCCAAAACCTTTTTTTCCCAAAGGCCCGGGGGCGTCGGTAACAAATTTTGGGGTTAGGGGAAAACCTCCTCCTCCTCCGTGCCCCCGGAAAAGCTTCCAAACCCCAGCCCCCGACTTTCCTAGATGATGCACCTGGAGCTGATGCGCCACCCTTTCCCCTGGGTTGGCCCCGAACCCCCTGCCTTTTTGGAAGGGCCGATGAAATTGTGAAAATGTTTGGGCCTTGTGGAATTTGGGGGGGGGGGAAAAAAAAAAAAAAAAAAAAAAAAAAAAAAGGAAAGGGGGGGGACAGACAAAAAAAAAAAAAAAAAAAAAAGGTCCGTGGGCATCTGGGGTTTCCCTCTCCTCCCCCGGCGCTGGCGGGGGCCTGTTGTTTCGAGTGTCCAACGATCAATTTCCCGAACTAAGATCACCACAATGCTCATGCTGAAAAGGGCCTTTTCCGCACTGGGCCCTTTTTGGTGGCTTCTTCAAAATGGAAAAGGTGGTGGGGAGAGCTCTTTCACCCGCTCCACTCTCGGGGGGTTCAACAAACCCCCCGGGGCCCCCCACTGCTTGTCAGGCCCGTTCACTTCGTTAAAGCGTTTTTGGCATTTTCGCTGCTGCCCAATCCCCTGGAGCTGTGGGGGGTGGAATTTTCCGCGTGTTCCACGTCAACCAAAAGGCGGGGTTTCGGGGAGGCCGAGGTTTAAATGGAACCCCAGCCAGGCGGGGGCGGAGCGGGTGGGGAAAAAAAGCGGGGGGGGGGGGGTGGGGGGGGGAAATGGCCCAACTCGACCCCCGAGCCTTCTTCGGGGGCCCGGCCAGAAAAAGGGTTTTGCTCTTTGGAAATTTTTGGATGACAAGGTTCATGAAATGTGCCCGGCAAAGGGAGTGTTCCCCGCCCCCGGGTTTTAAGGGCGGCAAACAGATTTCGCCCCCTTTCGCACAACCCCCTTGCCTGGCACAAAGGTTTTGTCACCCCGCCCGCGGGTCGGTTCGTTGCTTTGGCCCTCCCCCAGCTCCTGACCTGTGTGTGGAAGGTCTCCAAAGGAAAATTTTAATTTAACACGGCCTTTGGGGTTTTGGGGGCCCGGGGGGGCCCCAGAGGGCCTTGGGGGGAAAAAACCAGCACCATCCCCGTGGTTTTTTTTAAAAGGGTTTCGCCCAGCCTTTTGGGGCCACCGTCACCCCCGAGACTCCACCCGCTCAACCCCGGAGGGTGTCACAAAAGTTTTTAGCGGCCTTGGCCCTTTTTTAATAGTCCTTTTGTCGGTGGGTTTTAGGGGATTTTCGGAACAGATTTAGACAAGCGCTTGAAATTTTTAGTTCACGGGGGTGTCCAGGGCGGGGGACGGGGGTTTTCTTGGCAAAAATGCCCCCGCTCGGGAAATTGGGGATTGGGGGGGGAGGCGAAAGGGGCCCTCACCCTGGGGGGAAAACCCTTTTGTGTCCACCGACGGAAAGGGGAACATTTCCAAGGCCAAAAACCTGGGAATTTCCGGGAAATTTAGGCTTTTGGGGTTTTTTTATGGTTTGGGTTTTTTAAATGGTTTTTTCTTTCTCCCCCAACCCGGAAGAAAGGGGGCTGGTTTTCTAGATGGCCGCCCCCCGTTCGGGTGCAGGTCGTCAAAATTTGGGGGAAGGAGAAGGGGGGTTTGGTGGGTTTCTGGTGGTTTTTTGGTGGTTAAAATCGGGGGGACGGTGGGGTTTAAGCCGGGGGGTGATCCCGGGTCATGACTTGGGAGGGCTGGGGGAGTGGGAACCTTTTTTGGTGGCGGGGGGGGAGGGGGCGGAGAAAAGGGGTTGGTTTGACGGGTTGGAGGCCCCGGGCGGTCTGGCCTTTTTTTTGGGC
Organism: Phyllomedusa bahiana; assembly: GCA_025379985.1. Taxonomy (NCBI): domain Eukaryota; kingdom Metazoa; phylum Chordata; class Amphibia; order Anura; family Hylidae; genus Phyllomedusa; species Phyllomedusa bahiana. The sequence goes on along the minus strand of JAODAL010027643.1, from coordinate 9,101 downwards.
CCAAATGTTCCTCCTTTTCAAATCTTTCATTGCTGCATGGGTTTGCCTGGTGGTGGTGGTTAACCACTTAAAGGGTTTTGCCTCTACTTTTGCGTTTCCCGGAAAAAAGGGGGATAAAGACATCGCTGGGGGGAAAAGAGGCTTGCTCAAAAGGCCCAGGCTTGAGAAGGGTTTCCGGGGCCTTTTTTTACGGCGATTTTGCGAGGAAACGGGGTTTTTTCGCTGGGCCCTGGCTGGCGGATTTATCAGCGGGGCTTCTGCGAACCCCCCTCTCCCTTTTTTGTTTGGGGGGGCCCCTATTGGGAAAAACCCCCATCATCTTCCTCCTCGTCCAGTGTTAAAACGCTGCAAGCAAATTTTGCGGAAAAAAACCGGATAGATCCGGGAATGTTTTTTTATCCCTTTTATCAAACATCAAACAAAGGTTTTTCTTTTGGGCGTCCCCGACTTTCTGCATCCCGAAGCTGCGGGCTTTCAAGGGAAGGGACACTGCAAGGGGGGGTTTCCGACCCCCGGGATTTTTGCCCATTTTTCCGGCTTTTTCCCTTACCTTCCCAAGAGGGGATCGTAACTGGGCGTTTTTGGAAACAGACCCAAATCATTTCTCTTTTATCTTTTTAAAAAGCCCTTTTGGGCCCCAACCGCATTTTGTCATCAAAGAGGTCTTTTAGAAATGGTTTTTCCACAGGGTGGGTTAAAAAAGTTGGAAAATTTTGGGTGCTTTATGTTGGAAGGATGTGTGATGCTGAAAGACGACATTTGTGGCCGTTTACTGCGAGGAGGGGGGGAGGTAAAAACTGCTAGATGCAGGTTTTCATTAACCACTGAAGGACGATTGGGGACGATGGGTTTTTTACTTTTGATTAAAAGGGCCCTGAAACCGCGATGGGCAGGCCGGGCGGTCCGGGAACTGACGATCCCCTGGCCTTTTGGGGTTGGGCGCCGCACTGGAAGGGCACCCTTCTCTCGTACCCCCCTAACCCCGATGTGTACCCCCCTCCTTTCCGCTTAACCCCCTTTCATTTCGCCCATGTTAGTAAAAATTAAAAAAAATTTAGAAAAATATGGAATAGGGTTTGGAAAGGGCTCTTATTTAAAGACGGCAAAAACAAGCTATTCTAAATCCCTTAATCAAAACAAAATTTTTTGGATTTTAAAAATTTTAATTGCAAGGTGTTACAACAAAAAATGGACTGGGGAAAAAAAAGTCCAAAAAAAACGTATCTGTTTTTGTTTTTTATTAAAAAAACGGTATTTTTTTGCACCTTTTTAATTTCCTGCGGGGTTTTATTTTGGAAAATTTCGTTTTTTAAAATTTTCGTAGTTTCTGCTGTCAATGGGAAAAGTGCTGGGGTTTCAAAAAATCCAAAAAAAAAAATTTTTAAATGTTATGTTTTGAATTTTAAAAAACGGGGTTTTTTTTTAAAACCCTTTCAAATTCCCCCTGTGGGTTTTTTATAGGAAATTTGCTGTTTTAAGTTTAGTTGTGCTGCGTTAATGAAAAGGGCGGGTGCGCAAAGTTTTAAAAAACCCTAAAGGGTTTGTTTTGGGGAAAAATTTTCGGTATTTTTGCACCTTTCCTTTTATGTGGGGGTTTTAGAATTTCTGTTTTTTTTGTTTTTAGTTGGGTGCCGGTCATTTAACGTGCTGGGTGCGCAAAAACAAAAACAGGTTTTAACCTTGGGGGGGGTTTTAATAAATGGTATTTTTTTTCACCTTTCAATTCACCGTGGTGAATCCGAATTGCTGTTTTTAAAATTTACGGGAGGGTTTCTGCGTCAATGAACAGTGCTGGGTGTGCAAAATTTGAAAAAAAAAACGTAAAAATGTTTTTGTTTTGATTAATTTAAAAGGATTTTTTGCAACCCTTTTAATTCCCCCGTTGGGGGGGAATATAGAATTGTTTTTTTTAAGATTTACGTAGATGCTTTCGTCCCAAAGAACAGTTTTGGGGTTTCGCAAAAGTCAAAAAAAAACGTTTAAATGTGATGTTTTTTAATATAAATAAACGGTAATTTTTTTCCTTTCAATTTACCTGTGGTGAATATAGAATTACTGTTTTAAGTTTTAATTTGATGCTGCGTCAATTGGGGAAAAATTGCTGGGGGCGCAAAAAGGTAAAAAAAAAACGTTTGTTTTGTTTTTTATATTAAAAAAACGGTTTTTTTTTGACCTTTTTTAATTCACCTGTGGGGAATATAGAATTTCTGTTTTAAAATTTACGTAGATGGGCGTCAATTTAACAGTGCTGGGTGCGCAAAAGTTTAAAAAAAACGAAACTTTTATGTTTTGTTTTAAAATTTTTCGGTATTTTTTTTACCCCTTTCCCAAATTTACCCGTGGTGTTTTAGAATTTCTGTTTTTTAAAATTTACGGGAGATGCTTTCGTCAATGAACAGTGTGGGTGCGCAAAAGTCAAAAAAAAAAAGGAAACTGTTTGTTTTTTATTTTAAAAAACGGTTTTTTTTTTTCACCTTTCAATTAAACCCGTGGTGAATATAGAATTTTCTTTTTTTTTAAGTTTAGTAGAGGGTGCGTCAATGAACCCGTGTGGGGGCGGGAAAAAATTAAAAAAACAGTAACTGTTTGTTTTTTATTTTTAAAAAACGGTATTTTTTGAAACCTTTTTAAAATTTACGGGGTGGTGAATATAAGGAAATTGGGGTTTTAAGATTTTGTAGTTTCTGCGTCCCTGAACAGTGTGGGTGCGCAAAAAAAAAAAAAAAAACATAACTGTTTTTTTTTGATTTAAAAAAACGGGATTTTTTGCACCTTTCAATTTTACTGTGGTGCATATAGAATTTGCTGTTTTAAGATTTACGTAGATGCTGCGTCAATGAACAGTGCTGGGTGCGCAAAAGTCAAAAAACACGTAACGGGTGTGTTTTGATATAATAAACGGTATTTTTTGCACCTTTCCAATTCCACCTGTGGTGCTTTATAGAATTGCTGTTTTAAGATTTACGTAGATGCTGCGTCAATGAACAGTGCTGGGTGCGCAAAGTCAAAAAAACGTAACTTGATGTTTTGATTTTATAAACGTTATTTTTTGCCCCTTTCAATTCACCTGTGGTGAATATAGAATTGCTGTTTTTAGATTTACGAGATGCTGCGTCAATGAACAGTGCTGGGTGCGCAAAAGTCAAAAAACACGTAACTGTGATGTTTCGTACGATACCGTTTTTTTTGGCAACAAAAAACCCTGTGCTGACTACAAGATTGCTGGATTGTAATTTAGTGCAAAGGTGGATATATCAACAGTCACAGGTGTATTGGGTAAAATTGAACACCTATCTGAAATGTATACTGATAATAAAAGTGGAGTTTTGCAGCTAAAAAAGAGACCTGCAGTTACTAGAAATTATGTTTATCCAATATAAGTTCGGGGCTGCCAATATCCAGGAAATATTTCAATAGCAAAAAATGGTTAATAATAAGATATTTTCCACTACCATGTCTACACTAAGTCTTGGTGAACTTTATCCAGTGTTCTTTATAGATAGAGCTTGTCTTTTGCTCGCCCGCGAGGGCCCCCCCCCCGCTCCCCCCGCCGGGGAATTTACAGGGTAGATGCTGCTTTTTAAAAAATTTTCTAGCTAAAATACATAAAAAATTCAAATCTCTAATCTAATAAATTGGAAGGATCACAGCTAATAGTAGAGGTTTCTCTGTGCAGAAATAGGGCTAATTTCGCTGAGCTGTTTTGGCCCCAGGGAGAGCGCAGGTTTCCCATCCCTATGAGACGCTGAGAGACACTGAGGCTGAAACAGGAAACGCTGTTCTATGTAAACTAGGTCATGTGATTTTTCCAGCCAATCGCAACCAAACCACCCCAGTCTACGTGCACCACATTCATGCCTTTCTGTAATTCATTTGTGGCCGCAAAATTCAGGAAGGCCAAAAAAGGCGCGATCTTAATGATGTCACGTTTTTAACCTTAATTTTCGTGATCTGGAAATTTCGACACCTAAAAAACCTTGGCGATTTCAATTTGTCGATAAAAAAGTCAACACTACCGACTGTTAAAAGAGAAAGGCCATTAACTTTTTTTTTTTGATGATTCAGGGGGACAGGATACCCCCCCTGTGAAAACTTTGATATCACCCAGTGGAGTTCATGCGTGCACCTGATTTGTGGGCTTTCGGGGGGAGGCGACTTTTTTTCTCAGTGCCGGGACTAGGGGGATGAAAATGTCACCCAAATCTTCATGTCCGGGAACAGTGTAAAAAAATTTTGGGCGGGGGGACGGAGACGTGGCGCTCACCCCGCGGAAACATGAGTCCGGGGGGGACTGAATGGAGGAGGAGGGGACCTTGGAGCAATGATTGTCTGGTGAAATGATGGATTTTCTCCCCAGGGTGAAAGAGGGAAGATCAGTGGGGAGATAGTGGAGAGAGGAAGACGAGACAGATGACCCGAAAAGCCCCGGGGGCAGATACGGGAGATGGGGAGGGGCCCCCTCGGAGTCACTTGGCAATGGCCCCAGCTGTTTTGCCTGGAGTGACAGCGAATAGTCACCATCCGGCAGAGGGATGATTCTGGTCTCCCCCCATTGGCCCCCTCGCTACAGGCCCAAAATGGGGTCTTTTTCCCAGTATGAGAGGGAGGAAAAACTCAAATACTATGGGGGAAACCCTCCGTAGCATTTGGGCCCACGCCTAGTGGGGCCGTCCCTCCTCTGACAGGTCTGCCCTGTTCCTCAGCGCTCACGTACTACTCCCACGCTGCTGGTGGGAAGGGGGGGGTGGGGTAGGGCAGTTCCCCGTCCATCAGCGAACCCAAACTGGAGTCAGTGACAGTTTCCTTTCCCCGTAGTGGGATGGGTCTCCACAGCAGCAGGACCTGGGCAGCCCCTGAACCAACAGTGGTGGCCTATTTGGGAAACACCCTCTGAAACCCCCGTTAGAAGTCCGCGGACTTACTGGGCAGCCAAATGGATGTGTGGCCCGAAACTTCCCGAGTTTGCAGTGGAGAACTGCCCTGCCCGGGCCCAGTAGTCCCCATCAAGCAGGTGTTCAGTGCGGCGGGGGCCATTTTTACCACGGGATACCCGTTGGTCATGGAAAATGTGGAACGACTGACCTTTGTAAAGATGAATCGGGCGGGGTTTGGCAGGATTTCGCAACCTTTCCTTAGGCGTCAGATTACATAAACATGACGCCTCACCAAAACCTTTAGAAATGAGTCTGGTTTAAAATCCCTTCCTCACCAATTCTGAGCCCACCCGGTCTGAGCCCACATCGCTGAAGTTTCTCCATCTGCCCCCAACCATCTTTTCCCGGGAGGTTTGCCACCCACTCCCACACCGTTTATTTTGGCACTTCTGACCTCAGTGCTGCTGGTTACCTCCACTCTCTGTATTGTCCGTCATGACCCCCATGTGGCTGCTTTTTTTGTGCTGCTTTCCCCCACACCCTGTAAAGGTGCCCGTCTTACCTTGTGTGCTGCTGTGTTGTTGCTGCGCAGTCACCTCCACACCTTGTCATTGGCCAGTCACTGACTCATGTGTGTGTGCGTTGTTGCTGCTGCGGGCACCTTTACAAACCCATCATTGTGCCCCCTCTTGACCTCATGCTGCTGCTGCCGTCACCTCCACTCTCTGTCATTGTGCCCCTCTATGTCATCTGCTGTTGTTGCTGCTGTGGTCACCTCCACACCCCGTCATTGTGCCAGTCACTGACCTCATGCTGCTGTGCTTCTGTTGTTGCTACTGCGGTACCTACAAACCCCATTGTGATTTGTCATGCTGCTGCTGCCTTTACCTCCTCTTGTCTTTTTGCCACGGGCCGTCATGCCCATGGCTGCTGTTTTTGCGCTGCGGTACCTTTACAACCTATTATTGTGCCACTCTTGCCCATGTGTGCTGCCGTCACCTCCACCTTTTGTCATTGTGCCCTCTATGACCTCTTTTGGGTGTTTTTGCTGTGGGTCACCCCACACCCCTGTCTTGTGCCCGTCATGACCTCATGCGCTGTGCTGCTGCTGCTGTTGTTGCTATGCGGGCACCTCCCAAACCCATCTTGGCCCTCTCTGACCTCTGCGCTGCTCCTCACCTACTCTTGTCATTGTGCCACTCTTGGGCCCACCCCCGTTTTTGCACCCCCCCCGAATGTCATTGGGCCCCTGTCTGACTCAGCTGCTGTGTGGCTGCTGCCGTGACCCCCCAAATTGTCATTTTGCCAAATGTTTTAAACCCTGTGCTTTGTGGCTGTGCGTGACCTCCAACTTGCCTTGTTTCCCCTCTACCCCATGCGCCCTTGGGTTTATGCCCACCTCCACATGTGTTTGTGCCACTGTCTGACCTCATGCTGCTGTGTGGCTGCTTTCCCGTGATCTCCAACCTGTAAATTTGCCCCTTGCCTTAGCTGTGTTGGCTGCTGCCGTGACTCCAATCTGTTTGGCCACTGTTGCCTCATGTGCTGCTGTTTCTCCTGCCGTGCCCTCCACACTCTGTCTTTTGCCTTCTTTGGCCCACACCCGTTTTTTCTCCACCTCCCCGAAGTCATTGGCCACTGTTTACCTCATGCTGCTGTCTTGTCCTGCCATGCCCTCCACACCTGTATTGTGCCACTTTGTGGCCCCCTTCCCCGTTTTGCCACCTCCAAAATTTATTGGCCACTGTCTGAACCCCGCTTTGCTGGGCTGCTGCCGGGGCCTACAAGTGTATTGTCCCTCTGGGCCTTCTCCCGTTTTTGCCACCCCCAGAATGTCATTGTGCCCTCTCTGATCAAACTGTGTGGCTGTGCCCTCACCTCCACATCTGTCACTGATGTTTCCCCCCTGAGCCTCAGCTTTTTTTTTTCCCGCGACGTGCCATACCTTTTTCAGGTCATTCCTGCTTCAGTTTTTTGGTCATTTTGCCCTCTCAAGTGCCAGGGAATTTTATAGTGAAGTGATTTAAGACGGTTGCAGTCATAGTTTTTCTACTAAAACACAACATTGTAGAAGACCAAACCAAACTCCCCCTTTATATTTAAGATGGCAAAAACGTTCTCGCACCCTACAGGCTCTGTTTAGTTGGAAAAGCTGTTTTTTAAAAGTGATTCGTCCCAAAGTATTGGACCAAAAAAAGAAATTTTTTCGGAAAATCGGAAAAATCGGAGAATGAATTTTTTAAAATTCTCCCCTCTTCTAACTGTTTCATGGAAAGAGTGTTTTCTCACTTTCTCTCTTTCAAGGCCTTTTTTTTACGTGCGAGCAATAACAAAGAAGCTGTGATATCACATTTCAACAAAGACTCTTCTACATCTGAAATATGTGCAAGTATTTTTCTCTGGGGGTTTGATATAAATTACTGTGATACTCAGTTTATAAAGTTTTTCTTATGCTAAAGCACTTAAAAAAGTGTTTTTATGGTGTAAAACAATATTTACGGAAATGCACATTTTAACTTTTGAAAACCCAATTGTTTGTTTTTTTTTAAATTTTTTTTTTTTCCCCGACTTTTCACCATTGGGTTAATTAAAATGATATAGGGATAGGCAAGGTCGTTACTCCCTTTGGTGATCCCAAAAATATTTTTACTTATTTATGTTTATCTTTTTGGTGAGAAAAAGGGATTTTTTTGTTTTTTTAAATTTTTTTTTTCCCCGTGTTTTTTTTTCACTTTTTGTTAACTTTTTCACACTTTTCTCACTTTTCCCCCATGGGGGTTTTTGCATCAGGGGATCCTCAGTTTGCCATCCTAGATTTAAATTAATAAAAAATTTCCCCTTTTTGGAGAATGGTGGGGGAAAAAACCAATTTTTTGGGATAAATTTTTTAAATTTAAAAATCAATTTGGAACAAAGATAGGAAAATAAACTTAAATCTAGATCTTATTCATTTTTAAAAGGGTTTAAGGCAGCAAAAATTTTAAAATTAAAAATATCAAAGGAAATTTATTGCAGGGAAAAAAAGAAAAAAAAAAAAGGTTTGGTAAAATGAGAGGGAAAAAGTACAGTCCTTTAGTTTAAAAATATAGTTTACCATCTCCAAAAAGGGATCTTCTAAAGTTTTTATAAAAAAAGTAATTTTTAAAAATTTTCTCAAAAAAATATTAAGTCTGGTTTCCGAGTAGACCCCCCTGAGCTTTTTTCCCAGCTGTTTATAAGTTTGCCAATAAAAAAATAATTGATTCTTGTTTGAAAACAAAAGGTTTTTTTTTTTCGTAATTGTGGCCATGGAAAATGTACAGTATGCAAATATGTAGATAAAAATAAAAGAATTAATTCTTATTCCCCAGGGAAAACCCAAAAATATAGGAAACAAAATCAATTGCAATAGTAAACATGTTATTTATCTCATTAGTTGTAACCTGTGCAAAATTCTATTTATAAGCTGTACAACGGACCCCCTGAAAATACACATCAAGAGAACCTTCAGTTTCATTAGAAGAGATTACTTTCCATTTTCTATGGTATCTAAGCGTATTGAAAATGTTACAGGTTCAGCCCGGGGTTTGGGGATTTCATAAAAAAACTTTTTTGTAAAGTTAGGTTGATTGTTTTTTTTTTACCTGGGAACTCACCTGCCAACTGGGTTATATATAAAGCAGGATGTTTCCTATCAAAACCATATTGTTCTTTATAGGGATATCAGTGGATGGTCATAGGTTTTTTTAATTGGTTTTAGAAAAACATTTTAAATTTTTTTATGTACCCTTTTAATCTCATTGGTGGAAAAAAGACCCCGGGGATGGGGGAAAAATTTTTAATTTTAAATTTTTAAATTTTTCGTTAGCCCTAGAAAACATACTAAGGGCTAAAAGGCCCCTGTTACCTGAAATACATCAGTTTTATTCCAATGTATACAAAATTTTTAGGTTTTTTTTTTTAAGTCTGCTTCTGTTCACATGCAGGTTTTAATGGATTATTAATAAAGAAGTTTATTTTACATTGAGTTTCCTTCTGGATTGGAAGCTGATGGTGTTTATCTTAATTTGGTACCTGCCCCGTTTTGGGGCCCGCTGGGGCTTGGAGAAAAAAACCCCCCTGAAATTGAAATTTTACTCCTTGCGTTTCAAAGAAATAACTTCGGTTCTAATCATATAAGAGATCCCAATTTGGCAAACACCTGAAGTAGTGTAAAGGTATGTTGTATTGGCTTATTCATTCCATAAA